>PVKA01047482.1:0-14306 GCA_004027165.1 Ctenomys sociabilis | reverse complement strand
GTAAATGGATATGGTCGACAATTTCTTTGAATAACTCCCTATGGTTGCAGAATGCTGGACTGTGTTGGATTGTGGTGTCGAGTTCAAGCACCTAAGGTAGTTGAATGTCAATGGAGTGCCCACTTTTGACAGGTGTAGACAAAGGAAGGGTTGTAGAAAGAAAAAATCATGATGTGTGTGTATAGAAAGTACAGTTGGGGTAGTTAACGCTGTGCTTCTACATCATTCTATGATATGCAAGATCTGCACTAATGGTGGTTGGACAGGATATTATGTCGGCTTTTAGTACTATGGTCATCTACTAGGTAAATAATTATTGAATTTTTGATATAATTCAGGTATAAAATATAAGATAAGTAAGCAACTACGCTCTTAGTTCACTGATAAGAGATATCTGCTAAAGTAATATCTTTAAATAGAATATCATGTATGCACCTTGTAGAATACCAAAATGTTATGAAAACAGTTTGCAATGTATTAATTCATCGAATGTGTATGGTTAAGGTGTCTTGAGACTGTCTGATTGACATTTGTATTTTAATAAAATAAAAGTAAATGAAAAAAAAAAAAAAAAAAGAAAAGCTCTCCTCCATGCTCTCCCTGCCTTCGTGGTTTGTGTAGAGAAGTCGGCTGTAATTCTGATGGGTTTTACTTTTAATGTGATCTGCTTCTTCTCTCTAGTGGCTTTCAGTATATCATTTATGTGTTGGATTTCTGAGAACTGGACTATTATATGTCTCGGTGTTCTATATACTTCTGTATACAGAAGTTATTTGGGTTGAAGTTATTTGGTGTTCTGTATTCTTCAGTGACCTAACTGTTGGATTGTTTCCTCGTGTTTGGGAAGTTTTCTGCAATTTCTTCTTCCCAAATTCTTTTTATATCATTTGTATTTACTCCTTCATTCTCATCGATACCAATTAATCTTACATTTTCATCCTGGCATCATCTTGCAGGTGATGGATCATGTTTTCCTGCATTCTTATTATTTTTAAAACATCCTTTCTGACCTTTTCAGTAGCTGCTCTGGCATCTTCAAGATCTGAAACTCTGTCTTTGCTTTCCCTCAAATGATTTTGTAGACTCTTGATTGGTATTTTTAGTTCCTCTATATCTCTTTGACTCTGCTTTATGCATTATATTTCTTTTTTGTATTTCTCTTTCAAGGAATCCATATTTCTAACCTCCTCAATTTTTTTATCCCTGTCTTCTTTAGAGGTAGTTATTAATTCATTTTCTGCAGATTTTCTTCGAAGTTTGGTTTCCTCTGTATATTTCCGGACTTGTTTCTGTATTTCAGGTGCTATGATTTCAAAAATTCTGTTTATTTATTTTTTTCAAAGAATTCTTTTTCGTTTTCCGAACTCATTTCTGCTTTGAGTTCCTCATGACCGTTCCTGCTGTTGTGTCTTTGCTTCAGATGCTGTTACTTCATATGTTTCAACTGGAATGGTCCTCTCCACACTTGTTCTGGGTGAGCTCTGGTTTTCCCCCAGATGTTTCTGGATTTTTTTGTTCATTTTAGATGCTATGTATTCAGATATTTCTTTTTTATTTTAGGAATTAATTGTCGTCTGGCTTCCTCTACCTTTCTTGTGTTGTTCCTTTGCTTCCATATCTCTTAATTCACTTATTTCAGCTGAGTTAGTGTCCTCTGCATTTACTGGTGGACTCGAACCCTGAGATTGCATTTTTCCTTTTCTTTGTCAATTTATATAGCACTGACCTCTGACCCTTGTTTTAGTGCTTTCTTGCAGGTATAACCCTACCATGAAATGAAATTCTGGTGCCAGTCTATTAAGTTTGAGATTATCCAGTTTTGCCTGGCCTGGATCTAGCTGTTGTGTTCAGGTCCATTTTGCTCCAGCTCCTGTGGTTCCCCTCTGTTGGTTCGCTGGTCAGGAGACCATGAATCGAACCAGGATGCAGAGCGAGTAGTGAAAATTCCAACTATCTTGGCTGGCTTTGGGGTGAGAATCCAGAAAATTGCCAGAGTCCTCGTGTCTCAGGAAAGTTCCTCTCTAGGTGGGCATGCCTGGGCTTTGATGGGCTCCGAAAAGGATAGTGGATGTTGTTACCAGGCAGGCTGTTCTGTGTCAGCCAAGCTATGCTGGGTCCGGGGCTGTGGGCTGGAACCAGAGAAGGCTGGGAAAGTTCCCTCCATTGTGTCGGGCCTAGAGCCCTCACTCACAGGCCGAGCCTCACGCAAATTGGGGCTCTGGGTTGGGACCGAGGATCGCTGGGAAATGTCTCTCCTGCATGGTGGCCCTGGAGCTCTCACTCACTGGCTGAGTTGCACTGGGTCTGGCGCCGCTGTCCATGTGTTTCAAGTTTCATCAGAGTACTAAAGTTGAGTTACCCCACATGCTCTCTTTTAATAACCTGGAGGAACGCTTTTGAATAGGTCCCTCATTTGCTTCTGAAAACCATACATCTTTGCTCTACTTTCAGAACAAATCCAACTGCTGCCAACAGAGAACTCTGTTTTGCTGTTTTAGGCCAATAGTAGTATATATTTTCACCTTTCGTTTCCTTCACAACATTTAAAAAGCTTTTAAAAAATATTTTGAAAAACGAAAAAATAGGCACTGTAGAGATGGCTCGGTAGAATAAGTGCTTCCCTGGCAAGCGCAAGGTCTTGAGTTCAATCCCTTGTTCAGCCAAATGGAGAAAGAAAAAAGGTTTGTAAACCCTGCCCATGATACCATTGAAGTTTTATGGAAAGCAACGTCCCTTTTTCTCTTTCCTGTGTCACAAAATACAACTCTCTCTGAAGATGAAGCTCCCAAACTATTTCTACATAAAGTCATAAATGCCTTGCAAGGACATGAATAAGTAACACTGACAATGGCTTTAATAGTCCTGCACCCTAATCAGGAGGCTTGTTTCCAGAGCCACCACATCTAGTGGAGGAACGTTGTCCTTGCTGTGAAGTCTTCATGTTGTAGACACAATAGTTGACTAACTGGTTAGGTATCATTCCTTTGTGCTCACATAGTACAGGTACATTCCTCTCATCAGGTCACTACCAATGGTGACATATGGGGGTTTCTTTGTCTCTTTTTCTCATTAAACTGTAAGATGTTAATAGAACTATGCCCAGCTTGTTTTCTTCTCTCTACTATAAGTATTCCTAAGACCTGAAATAATGTTTTCTGCTTTATTAGAAAGAATGTAAATAAGCATTTGCTAAGTAATCTAATGAGAAATTAAGCCCCATTAACTTATTTAAATATTTTATTTATTTTTGGATTATTCCTTTACCATTTGACATTTATATTCTGAGAAAAACACAGGCTCTCAAGATAGAGAGTTAAAACGTGGCCCTGTATAAAAAGCATTAACTAATTAAGCTTATTTTATTGTAAAAAATGAGAGAATATAAGTTTCAGTTGGTCAAGATCATTGGACTAATGGAAGCATTAACATAGTTTCTACAGTGTTAATTAAGTATGCTTCTTGTTATCTAGGTTCCTAATTGGTTTCCAATGTTTCCTTAGTGAGAAATTTCAGGAAGGCTCATCATACATACTGAATAAATTATCATATGTTAAGCAAAGTTGTATAAACGCTCTGAAGTGAACCAGTTGATGGGAAAGACATTTATAAAAGATTGTGAACTTTGCAACAGAATTTTTTTACAACAGATTAGAGACCCTTTCTGGGTCTTATGATTTTCTGAGCACAGGTGGGTGCATAAAAGATCTAGCACTGACAAAAGTAGATTATTTGCTTCTCATTATGTAAGTTCCATATAACTAAATTTTAACAGATTTGTAGTGAAACATGATGATACAGTTTATAAAATGGTCTTGTTATAGAAATTGTTCATTTTAAATACCCTATTAAAAAAGGAACATATCAATAGATATATTTTTCTCTTCTACCTGGAAAGTATAGTCACTGTATTTGGTACTTTAAAAATACCTCCATTTTGGAAATTACATTACAAAAAGAGATTGAATTTGAGTAGTGTTAAAAATTTTGCTTTAACTAAGGGCAATAGGATGCCCTTCTGTCATCATATAATATAATGCAATAATGTGACCTATTTTTTAACAAAAGGAAAAATATATGTTTTATAGACACACTGTTGTGTTTGTTCACATTAGCAAGCAAAAGAAGTACAAGAATTTCTGGGTCCAAGAGGAAAACTCAGCTACAAATATAAATTATATATGTATATATATTAATAATTATAATTTATGTATTTGTATAATTACATATAAAAATTATTTTTATATATATTTATATTATTTAGAAATCATACAGATAAATAAGAGGTTCAAGACATATTATTCATATCCCATGTCAACACCTTGACCAGAATATAAAAGCCAGTACACATTTTAAAGCTCTTGTAAATGCAGTATAAGCATTTCACACTAGCATAGTCTTGTCAAGCATTCAGGATAAAGTAGAAAATTGGATAGTCTATGCCCAAAATGGGAGAAAGCAAGAGGGACCTAAAAAGACATAAGAGACATGTCAACGTTATAGACAAAGTGAGGAGCTCTTACTGAAAAACAATGCCATAAAAAATCTGAAAACTGTGGATCACAGACTCTGGCAGAGTAAATTACAGGAAATGGATATGGAGTCACACAGAGTTAGATGTATTAGTCTTAAGAAGTTAATATGTTCTCAAGAAAGTGCAGCATCCTAGGAAGAAGATAAGTTTCTTACATGATTGGTAAATAAATAACTGAGATGAAGGGGAATTAAGGGTCATAGACAAACAACATGTAAATTATAAAATCAAACCCATCTACCTGCTGAAAAATATAACTTGGATGAAAAGCGCACATAAACGCATTTCATTTAAAATAAGAAACCTATGTGATAATAAAAAACATCTTGTATTTAGCAAGTATTGCTGAACTAGAAGGAAAATATTTAACAATGAAAACATCAGACAATATATAAAAGTATTATACAATGAAGAAATAAAACGATCAAATTATTTCAGCTCATGAAAAAGTCTCCAGAAACAAAAATAAAAATGAAAATAAAATGTGAAACACAAAAGAATGATGACTACTTTAACATGAATTTATCCTTTAAATATTTATAAATATATACAAAATTTCTGTCTAGAAATTCAAAACATCAACGTCCAATAAAAAGAAGGGAAGGATTATCCAAATCAGAGATAAAACTAAAAGAAAAATTTTAAAAATGATGATTATTTTGCAAGGTATCAAAGGAGACAGGTTTAAATGAGTATCCATAGCTTCTTGACCACTTGGCTCAGATGAAAATGTAACATCAGACAAACATCTAATCAAGGGGGAAAAAGAAGAAGAAAATGTCTCAGTGCATTATAATGCCTAATCAATGTTCCCATGAATTACAATTATAAGTTCTGGACGTAAACCAAAGTTACAAGGGAGTAAACAATAGCAGGTAGATTGGCTGGAGTGATCATGCATGGACAAGGCAGAAACACAACATGAACTCCCAGTTTCATTGTGTTCAGCACGATGATTGGCTCAGAATGAGCTTTAAAATGATCTGTAGTCTTTGGGAAGAGAAGTTGAATCTGGAGCAATCATAATTATGAAGAGAGAAAAAAGAATAAAAAAGGCAAGGAACAAGAGTGCTGATCTTTGAATTCTTTATCCCAATATCTCTAGCTGTTGCCCGAACTAGCTAGAGATATTGGATAAATCATTGGCAAGGCAGCTCAAATATGCATAAATACATCAACTTTGTAAGGAAGAGTTTCCAAGTTGACACCCAACCAACTCTACTATCCATTCAAACAATGGGAGTACTCTTCAGAGATGTGTGTGAGTAGAATCTCTAGAATACAGCAACTGAATACCATCCACATGATAGCAGACTTTTAAAAAATTGGAAATATGTAACTGCTTTGTAGGAGAATGATACAACCACCTGGTTCACATCTCGTAAAACTACAATCCTAGAATTAGTGAACCACAAAGTTATTATTTTCAACAATGTAAAAAATCAAACACATGAGTGGAATACACTCACATAGAGGTTTCAAATTATGAATAACTCCAATTATATGATATTTTAGAAAAGACAAAAGTAAAGTTATAGTACAATTATTAGGGACTTCCTGGGATTGGGGGTTTGGAGGGACAGATAGGTGGAACACAAGATTTTCAAAGTAGTGTGAAGAATAATGTAATAATACAGATGATAAGGATGTACAAGTGTCATGCATTTTTTAAAAACAAGAGAATATAGAAAAACTGGACTATAATATGAACTATGGATTTTGATTTTTTTAATTTTTATATGTATTTAGTCCGGGATTTACAAGGTCTCACTACACAGATTGGACTTGGAGTGATCCTCCTCTTTTCAGCTTCCAAAGCGCTAGGATTACAGGTATAAGTCATCATGCCCAGATACTTCATTTTTATTCTCATTTCTTTTATTAATTTTATTGAGAAAGAAATAGCAATGACACAGCTTAAAAACAGGTTAGTAGGACAGTTACAATAAACACATTGCATACTGCTGTCTTTATAGTAGTTATTTAGAGTACAAGATGCACACATGATGTCTTCTCTAAACACTATTAGTACTAATCTTTCTTCTCATTATCCTAAGAGAAAAATAGCTATATACGTATCCTATTTTATTTTACAGATACACACACACACACACACACACACACATCTATAACAAAACAGTCCTTCACTTATACCCCTCCCTTTTTTGTTTATTTTTGTCAGAGATGGGTATTCCATTGTCATTCAAATATTGTAGGTGTGTGAATTCAGTACAACTAAGGCCCTAGTATTACACATTGTGATCTTTAGTGCAGTTGTTTGTTCTACAGGTATCAGTATATATAGTTAGTCAGGGAGAGAGTCCTACCAATTAAAGGCTTGTTTCAAAAACCTGATGGAGATTCTCAAAATCATTACCTTAACCATCTTGAGCAAATAAATGTATGGTTTTGCCCCTGCCATATTTCCTAGCATTTGTCTTTGCCCTCTTTTCATTCTTTAATCCTTAAGTTCTTGCCTTCCATTTAATTCTGTAATATATTTCAATTTCTATTTCTTCTTTTGAGTTCTTAGAATAGTGAGACTATATAAATGTGGACCTAATTTATTTCACTTATAGGTATATCTTCAAGTGGCATTCACTTATACATGAAGTCTTCAAGTTTATCATCCTTTATTGCTGAGGAATGCTGTTTTATATAAAACCACCATATCTTTTTTATAAATTCTTCAAGTGACAGGCAATTTGGTTGTTTCCAAGGTTTGGCTGTCACAAATTGTGCTGCTATAAACATGGGTGCACATTTATCACTGTGATATGATGTTTTCATTTCTTTTCGGAAAATTCCCAGTAGGGAGAAAACTAGATTGAATGTGATTTCCAGTCCCAGGTTTTTGAGGAGTCTCCAACCTGATATCCATAATGGCTGCACAAGTCTACATTCCTGCAGTGGGGAAGAGTTCCTTTATCTCCACAGCCTCTCCATTTGCTGTTAGTTGATTTCATTACAATAGCCATTCTTTCTGGACTGAGATGGTATCTTAGTGTTCTTTTAACTTGCATTTCACAGATGGCTAGTGATGTGGACCATTTTTTCATATATTTATTTGCTTCTTTAGTTTTATTCTCTGAGAAGTGTGTGTTGATGGTAGTTTGATAGGAATTACGTTTACTCTATTCAGCAATTTTGAGAATATGGCCATCTTGACAAAGTTGCTTCTTCCTATCAAGGAGCAGAGAATATCTTTCTGATTTCTGAAATCCTACATGTTCTCTTTTTCCAGAGTACTGTAATTTTCAGTGAACAGACATTGACTCTCCAGTTAAGTTAATTCCAAAGTATTTTGTTTTCCATGGTGCTATTTTAAGGTTATTGTTTCTCTAATTTGCCTCTCAGTGTATTTGTTACCTATGTAGAACTATGGTATTGACTTTCTGTCCTGCTATGCTAATGAATTTGTGTAAAAATTCTGCTAGCTTTTTCGTGGAGTTTTTTGTGTCTTCCACATAGTGAATCATGTCATGTGCAAATAATGATAATTTAACTTTTATTTTATGTATACCTTTTATTTCTCTCTCTTATCTAATGGCTCTAGCTAATGATTCTAGAACTATATTGAATAGGAGGGGCCATAGAGGATATCCTTGTCTTGTACAAGATCTGAGAGTAAAAGATTTCAGTTTTCTCTCTTTAGAATTATGTTAGCCATTGTTTTGTCATAAATGGATTTTATCAGATTGAGGTACAGGCCCTCTATTCCAATTTTTCTGCATGATTTTGAACCTGAATGAGTGTTGGACTTTGTCAAAAGCCCTTTCTCTCATTTTTTTAAATTAAATTAATTTTATTTTATTAAGAAACAAATAGCAATACGACATGACAAAGCTGATTAATAGGACAGTTTCAATAATGAATACCTTGTACGTTGTCATCTTCTTTCTGAATTGATTGACATGATCATGTGGATTTTGGTTTTTTTCTTTATTTTATTGAAGAACAAATAGCAATGGGACAATTTCAAGACAAAATAACAGGACAGATTCGATAAATTAATACATTGCAAACTGTTTTCATAATGTTTTGGTATCGTACAAGGTGCATACATGTATTATACTTACAGACATTATTGTAGCAGATGACTGTAGTCAATGAATTAAGTGTAGCTGTTTACTTATCTTATTTTTTATAGCTGAATTGTATCACTGATTCAATAATTAATACTTTCTACCTTGCCCAACTTTGACAGGTCTAGACAAAAAAGAGTATACAAAGGAAGAATCATGATGTGTGTGTATAAACACTACAGTTAGGAAAAATAAAATCATTATGTGTGTGTATAGACAGTACAATTGGGATAGATAATGCTGTGCTTCTACATAATTCTATGAGAGGCAAGATTTGCACTAATGGTGGTTGGACATGATATTATGTTGGCTTCTAGTACTATGGTCATCCACTAGGAAAATAATTATTGAATTTTTGATATAATTCAGGTATAAAAAATAAGTAAACAGCTACACTTAATTTACTGATAAGTGACATTTGCTATAACAATGTCTGTAAGTATAATATCATGTATGCACCTTGTACGATATCAAAACAGTATGAAAACAGTTTGCAAAGTATTAATTTATTGAATCTGTCATGTTAAGGTGTCGTAACACTGTCTGATTGATATTTGTACTTCAATAAAATTAAAAATAAATAAAAAAGGGTAAATATGCCGTGGTTCTGCATAATTCTATGAGAAACAAGATTTGCATGAATAGTGGTTGGACAAGATATTATGTTAGCTTCTAGTACTATGGACAACCACTAGGAAAATAACAAGATCATGTGGATTTTGCATTTTGCTATATTGTCTATTTTTTCCATTTATTTTTATTTTATTAAAATACAAATGTCAATCAGACAGTTTCAAAACACCTTAACCATAGAGCTGATGAATCAATACATTGCAAACTGTTTTCATAACGCTTTGGTATTGTACAAGGTGCATACATGATATTTATTTACAGGTATTTTATAGCTGAATTATATAAAAAATTCAATAATTATTTACCTAGTGGATGACCATAGCACCAAAAGCCGACATAATATCCTGTCCAACCACAATTAGTGCAGATCTTAGCTATCATAGAATTATGTAGAAGCACAGCATTATCTATCCCAACTGTAATGTCTATACACACACATCATGATTTTTTCTTTCTACAACCCTTCCTTTGTCTACACCTGTCAAAAGTGGGCACTCCATTGACATTCAACTACTTTAGGTGCTTGAACTCGACACCACAATCCAACATAGTCCAGCATTCTGCAACCATAGGGAGTTACTCAAAGAAATTTTCGACCATATCCATTTACAGCTCAGCTTAATATTATGGGCTCACGATGCATACTTCATTTTTATACTTTTATACATTTCGGCTGGATGGTTAAGACGTAGGTAGATCAAAACTTATATACCAACATATGAACTTCATATTTCCTATATGGTCATTAAAGACTTCTCAGGGTCTATCTTGTAGTCCTGTACACTATTCTGTAGTTCCTTTGTCTGTGTCATCCATGTGGATGAGTCACGGCCAATGCTTGACCAGATTGCTCTCCGTGAGAGCCTGAGAGAAAGTTTTCTCTTCATGTGACTCTCCCCAGGCACACTATAGAACTTCAATCTCTTTCCTCTGTGGCTCCACAATCTCCTTGCTCAGAAAATTTGGAGCTCACCTGAGGCTCATGATATTGCAGTACAGGTTCTCCTATGTCCTGAGTCTTCAGTGACCTTGAAAGGCTAGGGCCAAAATGTTGGCTGGCTTGTGGCTCTTCTATTTCTCCAACTCTGACTTGCGAACTTAGGTTGTTAACCATCCAGAAGAAAAGCTGGTTAGTATCCTGCAGCATATGCCATTCACTTTACCTTATCTGACTCAATTGATTTTACTTGTTGTACATTTCCTTTTGTATTTCTGCTTTTTGCTTGTTATACTGGGGAGACTATACGATATTTACACATGAGTGTCTGATTTATTTCACTTATGAGTATATGTTCAAGTGGCATCCACTTCAGTATAAATGCTTCAAACTTATCATTCTTAATAGCTGAGTAATACTCCATTATATAGGTATACCACATCTTTTTCAACCATTCCTCATGTGATGGGCATCTTGGTTGTTTCCAAGATTTTGCTATCACACATTGTGCTGCTATAAACATAGGTACACATATATCTCTATGATACAATGTATCCAAATCCTTTGGGAAAATTCCCAGTAGGGGGATAGTTGGCTTGAATGGGATTTCTAGTCCTATTCTTTTGAGGAGTCTCCATACTGAACTCCACAATGGTTGTACTAGTCTACATTCCCACCAGCAGTGGAGAAGTGTTCCCTTTTCCCCACAACCTCTCCAACATTTGTTGTTGGTTGATTTCCTTATGATAGCCATTCTTTCAGGAGTGAGATGATATATCAGTGTTGTTTTTATTTGCATTTCACGAATGGCTAGCGATGTGGAACATTTTTTCATATATTTGTTCGCGTCTTTAATTTCGTCCTCTGAGAAATATGTATTCATCTCAGATGCCCATTTCTGAATTGGGTCTTTAAATTTGAGGGCCTTCTTATGTCTTAGTTCTTTATAAATTCTAGACAGTAGACCTCTGTCTGATTGCTTGTTAGTTAGGATTTTTTCAAAGTTTGTGGGTTGTCTTTTCACTCTGTTGACAATTTCTTTTGACATGCAGAAGCTCTTTAAGAAGAGTTGATCCCATTTGCTGATTCTTTCAAGAGCTTCCCGTGCGAATATATGTTTGTTCATGAACTCATTACCTACCCCTATGTCTTCAAGAGTTGCTCCTACTTTCTCTTCCAGGAGATTGAGTGTTTCTGTTTTAACGTTTAGGTATTTAATCCATTTTGACTATAACTTAGTGCATGGTGATAGAGCTGGGTCAAGTTTTAGTTTTCGGCATGTAGAAAGCCATGTTTTCCAGCACCATTTGTTAAAGAGGCTACCTTTCTCCCAGTGAGCTTGTGTAGCCCCTTTGTCGAAGATAAGATGGCTTAGTGTTTTCGTAGATGCCTCTGCATATTCTAATCTATTCCACTGATCCTCAGGTCTATTTTGTTGCCAATACCATGTTGATTTTATCACAGTGGCTTTGTAGTATAATTTCAAGTCTGGAATTGTGATGCCTCCTGCCTTGTCTTGATTGGTCAAGATTGCCTTTGCTATTCTAGGTTGTTTGTGGTTCCAAATAAATTTTAGGATTGATTTCTCTATATCTGGTAGGTATGTTGGTAGCAGTTTGATAGGGATTGCATTAAATCTGTACAGCAATTTTGGGAGTATGGCCATCTTCACGATGTTGGATCTTCCTATCCAGGAGCATGGAATATCTTTCCATTTTCTGAAATCCTCCTCAATCTCTTTTCTTAGGGTGTTGTAATTTTCTGTGAAATGATCTTTGACTTCCTTGGTTAAGTGAATCCCAAGGTATTTCATTTTCCGCGGTGCTATTGTGAAAGGTATTGTTTCTATAGTTTCCCTTTCAGTGTGTTTGTTATCTGTATAGAGGAATGCTATTGACTTCTGCGTATTCATTTGTATCCTGCTATGCTACTGAATTTCCCTATCAGTTCTAGTAGTTTCTTGGTGGAATTTTTGGGGTCTTCCAAGTAAAGTATCATGTCGTCTGCAATTAGTGATAATTTAACTTCTTCTTTTCCTAATCTTATTCCCTTTATTTCTCCCTCTTTTCTAATGGCTGTTGCTAAGGATTCCAACACTATATTGAATAGGAGGGGTGATAGAGGACATCCTTGTCTTGTACCTGATTTAAGAGTAAAAGATTTCAGTTTTTCCCCATTTTGGATTATATGAGCTTTTGTGTTGTCATAGATGGCTTTTATCAAGTTAAGATAGAGTCCATCTATTCCAATTTTCTGTAGGACCTTGAACATGAATGAGTGTTGGACTTTCCCAAAGGCTTTCTCTTCATCAATTGAGATGATCATGTGGTTTTTAGATTTCAGTCTATTAATATAGTGTATCACATTTATAGATTTTCGAATATTGAACCATCCTTGCATCCCTGGGATGAATCCTACCTGGTCATGGTGTATGATCTTCTTGATGATTTGCTGTATTCTATTTGCCAGGATTTTGTTGAGTATTTTTGTGTCTATGTTCATGAGCGAGATTGGCCTGTAGTTCTCCTTTTTGGTTATATCTTTACCTGGTTTTGGAATGAGTATTATACTTGCCTCCAGAAATGATTTTGGGAGGACTTTTTCTTTTTCGACATCGTGGAAGAGTTTGTGGAGTGTGGGTATTATATCTTCTATAAATTTCTTGAAGAATTCAGCTGTGAATCCATCAGGCCCTGGACTTTTCTTTGTCGGTAGGCTTTTCATTACGTTTCGGATTTCGTTGGCTGTTATTGGCTTACTGAGAGTTGTAATATCTTCTTGATTCAGTTTTGGTAATTTGTACCTTTTGAGGAATCTGCCCATTTCTTCTGTGTCTTCTATTCTGTGAGTGTAAAGATTCTGGAAGTAACTATTAATAATCTTCTGAATTTCCAGTGGGTCTGTGGTGATTTCACCCTTTTCATTCCTTATCGCTTGTACTTGAATTTTCTTTTGCCTCTTTTTGATGAGGTTGGCAAGAGGCTTATCAACTTTATTTAGTTTTTCAAAGAAGCAGCTTTTTGTTTTGTGAATTCTTTGAACTGTATTTTTCATCTCAATAGAGTTAATTTCTGCTGTAATCTTTATGATTTCTTCCCGTCTTTGTGCTCTGGATTTTGTTTGCTCTTCTTTTTATACTTGTCGGAGGTGCAACATTAAGGTGATAATTTGTTCCCTTTCCATTTACCTAATGTGTGAGTTTATAGCTATTATTTTCCCTCTAAGAACTGCTTTCATCGCATCCCATAAATTCCGGTAGGTTGTACTTGAATTTTCATGGAATTGTAGATATTGCTGAATTTCTTGTTGAATTTCTTCTGCGACCCATTGATTGCTGAGTAGGGTGTTGTTTAGTTTCCATGAATTTAGTGGGTTTTTCTGGTTGCTTTTTTCATTCATTTCCAATTTTATTGCATTGTGGTCAGATAGTATGCATGGGATAATTTCTATTTTCTTGCATATACTTAGGCATGACCTCTGGACTAGTATGTGGTCTATTTTGGAAAATGACCCGTGTGCAGCTGAAAAAAATGTATATTTAGCAGTGGTTGGGTGGAACACTCTGTATATGTCCACCAGGTCCATTTGTTCCAAGCTCTTGTTCAGTTCTGCTACTTCTTTGCTAATTTTTTGTCTGGTTGACCTATCTTTTTGAGATAAGGGTGTGTTAAGATCTCCTGTTAAGATTGTGTTCTTAGATATTAAATTTTTCATGTCCCTTAAGATTTGTCTTACATAGTTGGGTGTTCCTGTGTTTGGTGCATAGATATTTATGAGTGTTACTTCTTGCTCTTGAATTTTTCCCTTGACCAATATATAATGGCCTTCTTTGTGTCGTTTGATCATTCTTGGTTTGAAGTTGAGACTGTCTGAGAACAGAATTGCTACTCCTGCTTTTTTCTGAGGTGCTGGGACATGCACTATTGTTTTCCATCCTTTGACTTTGAGCCTATGAATGTCTTTTTGTATTAAGTGTGTTTCTTGTATACAGCATATTGTTGGATTTTGTTTCCTAATCCACTGTGCCAGTCTATTTCTCTTAATTGGAGAATTGAGTCCGTTTACATTGATGGTTATAATTGAAATGTGCTGACTTACGTTTGTCATGGTATTAACTGGT
>PVKA01047481.1:0-14320 GCA_004027165.1 Ctenomys sociabilis | reverse complement strand
TATCAAAAATTCAATAATTATTTACCTAGTGGATGACCATAGCACTAAAAGCCGACATAATATCCTGTCCAACCACCATTAGTGCAGATCTTGCCTATCATAGAATTATGTAGAAGCACAGCATTATCTATCCCAACTGTACTGTCTATACACACACATCATGATTTTTTCTTTCTACAACCCTTCCTTTGTCTACAACCTGTCAAAAGTGGGTACTCCATTGACATTCAACTACCTTAGGTGCTTGAACTCGACACCACAATCCAACACAGTCCAGCATTCTGCAACCATAGGGAGTTATTCAAAGAAATTGTTGACCATATCCATTTACAGCTCAGTTTAATATTATGGGCTCACGATGTATACTTCATTTTTATACTTTTATACTTTTCTGCTGGATGGTTAAGACCTAGGTAGATCAAAACGTATATTGTATATATATTTTTAAATACATATCTTGAAATATTTATTTAATTTTTGAATACATATATTGAAATATATCTTGAAATGCATATATATAACATATATATTTCATGTTTTTTTAATTTTGTACTTTTTATTATTATCATTTTTTTGGCAGAACCGGGGATTGAACTCAGGTACTTGTGCTTGCCAAGGAAGCGCTTATTCCACTGCGCCTAGATAGAGCAAGACCTATATCCCAAAACATGTAGTTTTTGTTTCTGATGAGGTCGTGAAGTCCCCTCAGGGTTTATCTTGTAATCCTGTACCTTATTCTGTAGATCCTTTGTCTGTGTCATCCATGTGGATGAGTCATGGCCAATGCTTGACCAGTTTGCTCTCTGTGAGAGCCTGAGAGAAAATTTTCTCTCCATGTGACTCTCCCCAGGCACACTATAGAACTTCAATTTCTTTCCTCTGTGGCTCCATAATCTCCTTGTTCAGAAAATTTGGGGCTCAACTGAGTTTCATGATGTTGCAGTACAGGTTCTCCTATGTCCTGAGTCTTCCCTGACCTTGAAAGGCTAGGGCCAAAATGTTGGCTGGCCTTGCAGCTCTTCTATTTCTTCAATTTTGATCTGTGAACTTAGGTTGTTAACCATCTGGAAGAAAAGCAGATTAGTACCCTGCAGCATATGCCATTCACTTTGCCCTATCTGACTCAATTGTTTTTAGTTGTTGTACATTTCTATTTGTATTTCTTCTTTTCACTTCTTATACTAGGGAGACTATATGATATTTACACATGTGTGTCTGGTTAATTTCACTTATGAGTAAATGTTGAAGTGGCATCCACTTCAATATAAATGCTCCATCTCCCCAGCCCCTTTATTATTATTTTTAAAGAATACAAAATAGTGATAGAAGAAAACAGCATTATACATGATACAAGATTTCACTAAACAAAGTAATAGGAATCCAACAATGGTTGCTGTATTACATGATGCTATGTGCAAATTAGTTTTTCAGATTACCAGATATAAACGTATAAGTTTTGTTTAAAAAAACAATAACTAAGAAGTTATAAGAAATTCAAGAGAGAAAAAAAATCAGAGTAAAAAAAATTGTAAACATTAACTGTTCCTTTTTAAAAAAAATTCATATAATTAGAATTCTCAAAGTAGAAAAGACTAGGTAGTAAATATTTAAAGATTTAAAATTTCTGAATTTAGTTCAACTTATAATATCACATTTGCAAGAAAAATGAACCTTTTGCACAAGAAATTTAAATAAAATCATACTAAGATATACAAAATAAAATTGTCCAAAACTTACTGTAAAGAAAAAAATGATTAAAACATATACATAAAAAATATTAGCTATGGAAGAACAAAATTAAATAGCTTCTTATTCCACATTAGAAATAAAAAAAAAACTGTGTAAGAAACTAGATTAATTAAAGGACTGAGAGAAAAAAAAAGATCTATCCTCTTTGAATTTTATACTTAGCAAACATATGTCTGAAAACTAAAACTAAAATATTTTCTAGTTATACAACTTGAAATATTTGAATACCTCCAGATGTAGCACATAGCAAATAACAAAGAGCATAATTCAAAAGGCAAGAGAAGTTGCTCCTGGATGAACAATAAAGAGCTCTCAAAGTGAAAGCTATGCAGGACTATATAAAATATATTACATGAATCCTTATTTAAAAGGTCATTGAAGATTTCTATGAAACAGTACCAATCTTATGTTGGGTTATTTCATGTTTTTTAAAAAATATATAACACTTTTAGTGGTTCCCTCATTAAAAAATGAGCTAAATACAACCTTTGACAGGTGTTCAGGTTGTATTTATATGGTAGTCATTACGATATCCTCTTTAAAACATAAAATAAGGGCTGGACAGATAGCTCAGCAGATTATAGCTCCTGCTTAGGCAGATGCAGGGACCAGGGTTCCAGCCCCGAGCATGTGGTGCTGACCCCTGGACAGGGGCACACAGAGACAGTGACTGAAACTCAGCATGGTGGCTCCCGCCTGTAATACCAGTGCTTGGAAAGCTGAAAGCAGGAGGATCACTACGAGTCCTATCTGTGTAGTGACACCCTGTACTAAATACATTATAAATACATACATACATATATACATACATACATACATACATACATACATACATACATACATACATACATAAAATTACCCTTTAACAAGTGCATTGTTCTCAGTTTCCTCCTTCTCACAAGGGCCTATGCATAGCTCAGGCCTTGCTCAAGGGCCTGAGAGCTTGAGTGCTGTCTCCAGCTCATCTAACTGGACAGATCCAGTATTGAGATCCAGGGATGTTTTCTAGGTGTTGGTGGCAGATTTTCATAAGGCTGTGGCCCAGAAGGATTATTTCTAAACCCTAATTTCTTTCTTGGGGCCACAGGTAACACACTGCGTCATCATCTTTGGCTTCTACTTGAGTTTTTATTTAATTTTTGTGCACAAGAAAACTACCTCGTGACAGCCTGCATCTTCTCTGCCTTGCTTCTCCAAGTACAAGTCTATAGGCTGGACTTTGTGTTAATAGAAAAAAGGGAAGATTTTAGGATTGAAAACATTCATCTCCCCAAAAGTAGAGCCTGTTGTTTTAGTTCAGTAGAATCTAAGATTTAGGGCCAGGGAGGTGGCTCAGTGGAAATGTTTCCCTGGGAAAGCGCAAGTGCCTGAGTTCAATCCCTGGTTCTGCAAAAAGAAAAAAAAAAAAAAGAGAATCTAAGATCTAAAGTTGACTCCTTTTGTGCAGCTAATACAATTGATTCAAGGGTAGTGATTTTCTTTTTGGTCTTCATTGTATATTTGTGGCAGTATAGGCTGTGGTGTGCAGAAATACCACTATAGTAACAGCCTAAATTAATGCTATGTTTCATATTCTGGGGGAAAATGTGTCGTTAAATCTACTTTTATTCACAGCGAAGGTGAAGTCCAAACTCCATGGCTCTCTATTGTGTCCCTGGAACTTTTTGACTTTTAAAAGCTTTTGGCTTTTTTGCTAATTACATTTACCTCTGAGTGATCTGTTTTTTATGCATCTTTTAATTTCCTGTTGGCCTCTTTTTATTTTTATGATGGCTTGATCTCTCGCATATAAGCCTATTTTTTGCACTTGATTGACATGATCCTGAGACCATCTAAAACTGCTTTTGCTTGTTTTTCTATAAAGCATATGGTGAACTTTAAATCACACATACCAGATTTTACTGAATTCAATATTTTGCCCTTTAATTTATGCAAAATGTATATTTTCTTGCTTCCAGCCATCTCTTTCTTCAGTTTATTTGTTCAGTCTTTTCTCACATCATCAGCCAACCGTGGGGTGGGTGGGAGGGCGTTTGCTGTAGAAATCCAAGCAAGTTTTATTACATAATAAGAATAATGCACTGGTTTAACTGATGGCAGCCATGTAACCCACAGGCATGGGGTCACCGTCCTGAGCCACTTACTAAATCCTTACATTTAATTCCTTCCTTTGCACAACTAGACATTATTGATGTAATGAGATTCCTGTGTTTCCCGCATACAGCTAAGCCCATGGATACTAAATCAGTGAGTGGCAGAACTAAAAGCAGTCCCTCATTTTTAAGGAGTATTGGTTTGGAAGGCTACTTAGAATGTGGGCTGTTGTTTTGACTCAGTACTCATTTTAGTAATTTGAGCTAACAGTTACAGAATAAACCCCATGCACTGAGTACTGGTTTCTGTAATTTCTGTGTATTAATTTCACAACAGCTTTATTGACGAAAGAACTATTACTATTTGGATTGTAAACACTTAGAGCCTGAGTTACAGGGAGGCTAAAAAACTATGGGCTACATAGCAAGACCTTGTCTCAAAACACAAGCAAATAAATCACCTTGTTTTTTAGTCAGCCATTGTATAAGGTGACTGAAAATAAAATCCATTGATTTTTGTTTGTCTGTTTTTTGAGATAAAGTCTTGCTATGTCCCCCAAGGGCCAGTTTTAAAATGTACCTGGGACTTGTTGTGGTAAGACATTACACATGAAAGTTACTGTCATGAGCAGCATGTAGTGGTACATGTCTGGGGCCCCAACACTCTGGGAAGCAGAGGCAGGAGGATCATGAGTTTGAGCTCAGCCTGGACTGCCACTTAGCAGCTTAGTGAGACCTTGATCCCCAAAGGGGAAGTAGCTCACCTAGAAGAGCTTGGATTCAGCACACTGTACAAGAAGAAGGGGAAGAGGAAGAAAGAGAAGGATAAGAAAAGCAGGTTGAGGGGAGAAGGATGAGAAGGAGAAGGAGAAGAAGAAAAAGAGAAGAAAAAGAAGAAAAGGAAGAAGAAGAAGAAGAAGAAGAAGAAGAAGAAGAAGAAGAAGAAAAGGAACAAGAAGAAGAAGAAAAGGAAGAAGATAGAAGAAAAGGAACAAGAAGAAGAAGAAAAGGAAGAAGAAGAAGAAGAAGAAGAAGAAGAAGAAGGTGTCAGATTCTGGATAGTGCAGACTGAGGGCAATGAATTTTTTATATTCATTTATTTTTATTTTAAAGAGAATAAAAAATAGGTAAGACATTAGAAACAGTACACAATTTCACACAGGAAAAACAAAAAATTCAATAATAATTGTTATATTGCACGTTGCTGGCTTCAGTGTAGTTGCTCAGCGTGATTGATCTTACTGTACCCCCATGTAAGAAACTGAAAGAGTAAATACAGTCAGAAAAGTAGGATAGATTTTGGGAAAGGGAAAGAAACTGCTCAACAGGAAAGAACAACTGGGATGAGTGAAAGAAGAAAAGAAAGAAGGAGAAAGGAGGAAAATACACACACACAATAGCTAAGGCAACTGTACTGCTAATTTCTATTGGTTTATTGAAATTAATGCTTAATTTTTTGACCAGTTTTGGCTGGTCTTTGAGCCTTAGTACCTTATTTGCAAAATCAGAATAATTATAGCTCCTAGTTTTATTATACATAAAGTGTAAGTGAAACAGTGTAAAATATGTATCAAAGTGCTACGTCAACGCAACATGGGGTGCAATTATTATAATCATTAGTGGAGAGGCAGGTGCTAAAAAAGCAATGTAAAGAAACTCAACCCCACTATTTGTCTGGCAGAGTTCACTTGGAAGAGGGCTTTGGCGCCTCACCTCACTTCCTTCTTCCCTGCCCAGCGCGACCACTGTCGTTGCGCTGGCCGGTCAGGCCTTCCTCCCGTGATCCTCTGTGCAGTGTTCCATGTTGCTTTCTTTGCAGGAGTGTGCCTTGCACAGCCCAGCTCCGCGGCACCCAGCCTCCCCAGTCTGTCTCCTTCATAGATTGCTGCGAGTCACATGCTCTTCCCGGCTGTCCCATTTCCCAGATACATTCTTCAGTGTCTGAAGGGGATTGGTTCCAGTACCTGCTTATACAATGGCTGGCTGAAAAACAAGGTGAATTTTCTGTTTGATTTTTGGGACAAGGTCTTGTTATGTAGCCCAGGATGGCCTTGAACTTGCAGCGATCCTGCTCCTTCTGCCTCAGCTCCGCAGTGGTGGGATTGCAGGCATACAGCTTTATACTTGGCTTGAATGTTTAATCTAAAAGAATTTATTGTAGTAAAAGACACATAGCCAGCAGTTTCCCTCATTTTGAACAGGCTTACGCCATCATTCTTGCCCTTTTCTGAAGCAGTTCTGGAAGTCCTCTGTCGTGGGTGTTCTTTACATGATCACAAATACGGTTAATGCTGCTGCCAAGTGCCATCCAACAAAAATGCAGGCGAGTAAGAATCTTAGTGTGGTGCGTGCTGTAATCTCAGCACTTAGGAGGCTGAGGTGCATTTTGAAGGGGGTTAATGACAATGTGCCTTTTATAAAAATAAATTAAAAGTTAAACACTCCATATATATATATATAATATATATTTAGGGAAGGGTCTACAGGGTGTTCTGGGTCTCATACTAGATTGGACTCCTAGTAATCTGCCTGTTTACAGCCTCCCAAGAACTGGGATTACAGGCGCACACCACTATGCCCAGTTTCAATTGCTGTCTCAGAGTGCCCCGGGGGGGGGGTGTGCCAGCACGGCAGACCTTGGGATCGAACCCCACAGGCTCTTTAATCTGCTGTGCTATTTGGTGAGCCCAGCACTCCATATTTTCCCATCATGTCCCATATAAAACGCTCCATATGCATATCCTTCAGCTCACCTTGCGCTATCTCTAGGTGACTTATTATATCTAGTGCACTGTAAATGTTGTACAGGGAGTTGTTCTGTTGTCTCCTTTAGGGCATAGTGACAAGAGAGTCCAAACGTGGTCATGTCACTGTCCCAGATATTTTCAGTCTGCCCTGGGCATGGAAGGCCAGCTGTGTCACTGAGATCCTGAAGTACACCTGTGTGTTCCTTCTCAGGTGTCCACCTCCTTTGGGACTGGTGACCAACACTCTATCCTTCTGGGTTTCCAGTGCCAAGCCAATAAACTGTTGCTAAACTGATGTAAAAGAGCTGTAGAGTGCTTGGATGGTAGGGCTGGACTTCGGGACATTAACCTGAGAAACAACAAGGATTCCTTGGTGAGGACATTAGTGATGACCTAGCATGTCTGAATGTCATTTTTGGTAGTGGCTGTAGTGAGTGAGATGGGAAAAGTAAGTGAAGCTGGTTCTCAGGGCGGGACCTGGACTTGGTCATGATCTATAATCTTCTTGATGCTTGCTACACGCTGTTGGTCAGTGTCTTATTGAGGATTTCTCACCTATGCTCCCTAGGAAGACTGGCTTGCAGGTCTCTTTTTTAGTTGGGTCCTTCTCTCATTTTGATATCAGGGTAATACTTGCTTCCAGAAATCAATTTGGGAGTACTGTTTCCATTTCAAAGAAATGCACTATTTTTTTTTTTTTTTCTTTTTTGGCCCTGGGAATCAAACTGAGGACCTCACACTTTCTAGGTAAGCTCTGTGCCACTGGTTCTTCTTTATTATTTTGATTATTATTCTTTTACAGTACTGGGGTTTGAACCCAGGGCCTTCTCACTGAGCTGCACCTCTAGCAGACATTTCAGAATGATACAGCGGAGTCTAGGGCAGCACCACTAATGCTTTACGGACTGTGAGCCTTCTGCGTCAGTAGCACTGAGCATCCTGGATGTGAGGGTTTGATCCAGAGAATGGCTCTGAGACCAGCGACAGAAGAGCATGGCTAAGGAGAATGCACAGCAGGTCAGTAACGCAGGATTTCCTATGACATCAAGTGGGAAAATGCATCTTCACAAGGGGAGATTGGGACAGCCTTGTTAGGTGGCTGGAACAGAGTGTCTTGAAGAAAAAGTGTGTTTTGGCAGGTTTGGCGGCATGTACCTCTAAGCATAGTGACTATGGCAGTGTCACAACTTCAAGCATAAGAAGGTCATCTGAAGTAAATAACTAAAGAAATAACTAAAATGTGTGTGATTTGTATTGAAACATAGGATGCTTTCCTTTCAGTTTCGGTGTAGATTTCCCATAAGAATGATCCAAATGGTAACATTTGGGTGGTTTGATTATTCCTCATGGAATTACATGGTATGGAGAGACATTTATTTTAAGCACGGGAAGAAGTTTGGAATACCATTCCCACAGTTTCAAAACGAAGAAGAGACTTCCAGAAAATGTTGCTTTGGTTTCCATTCCTTGAACCTTTATGTCCACTTGTATAATCCTCATGGTAAATTAGCTTCAGAAGTGGTGTTGACTAGGAAATACTTTAGTAATAGTCTTTCTATTTCTATATTTTCAATAAAATAATCATTTGTGCATATCATCTATCACATAGACAATATGTGTACATCCGTTCTATTTGTGTCTGCCTATTACAGATAGAACAGCTTTCTACTAAAATAACCTTTCTCCCTTTCCCTTTCACTTTTAAAACTCTCTTTCATGTCAGACAGGGTAAAAGCACGTTATGTTGGCAGTCATAGTTGCATTAGAGGATTCTAAAGAGCTGCTGTAGGTAACCTTCTATAGTGCAACACGCAGTGTGGAAACTGATAGCTGACAAGATTACACAAGCATTCACATTTTTGCCAAAAAACACAGGGCTGGAGATGGAGCACAGCAGTATTGTAACTGCCTCGCATGTGCACCGCTCTGGGGTCAGGCCCTAGTATGGCAAAAACAACAAAAGCACAGTGACAAAACCAAAAGAGAAAAATGCAGTAGCGTTACCTTTTTTTTTTTTTTTTTTTTTGGATATTTTTAGGGAAGGGTCTACAGGGTGTTCAGGGTCTCACTACTAGATCGGACTCATAGTGATCTGCCTGTCTACAGCCTCCCAAGAGCTGGGATTACAGGCTCACACCACCATGCCGAGTCCCAATTATCATCTCGGTGTGCCCTGGGGGTGGGGCTGGCACGGCAGGCCCGGGGATTTGAAACCCTGGCCCTTGTGCCTGCTTTCAGGTGCTTTAATCCGCCGAGCTATTTGGCTGGCCCTGTGTTACCTACTCTGATTTGTTTAGATAGAAATCCTGCTAGTCACCTGGGTAGGTGGGCCCCACTCAGGAGAGCTCCTGTCTCCTCTGGTAGCATTGCCTTCCTGTGTGACCACAAGAAGACAGAGGACCAGCTGCTGTTCTGGATTCTTTAAATCAGAGACTCAACCTAGACTCACCTGAATTGGGTGAAATTAATAGAGATATTTTAAGCACATTTTACAAATGTATTAATAATGTACAGTGTGGGATCTTTATCCTGTTACTACTAATTTTTTTGTCTCTCTAGGTCACTAGGTTGTCTGGGCTAGAACTTGTGATCCTCCTACCTCACCATCCCGGAGTACTGAGTTTATAGGTGTGCACCACCTGGCTCTTAGTAATTTTGTAAAGTGCAATATTGTTAACTACATACACAGTGTTGTACAGCAGAGCTATAGAAGTTTCTTACCTTGCCTGACTGAATAGAAATTCTCCTTTTCCCTCCCATGAGTTCCCCAGGAAGCAGTGTGTTTTCTGGTTCAGTAGTCTGACTGTGTCGAGGTGTCATATAAGTGAAATTGTTCCGTATTTGTCCTTCTGTAAATGGCTTTTAAGATTTTATTTATTTATTTATTTATTTATTTATTTATTTATTTATTTATCTTAATGTATTTGGTACAGGGTCTCAGTATGCAGCTCAGATCCATAGTGATCCTCCTGTTTTCAGCCTCCCCGGCACTGGGATTATAGGTGTACGCCACGGTGCCCAGTCTTAGTTACTGGCTCAGTGCACCTGGGGGTAGGGCCTGTGTAGCATGTGGTGCCTGGGTTTGAACTCCAGCCTCTGTGCTTGCCTAAGCAGGTACCTAGTCTGCTGAGCTATCTCGTCGGCCCTTGTGACTGACATATTCGACTTAGCATAATATATCCTGCTGTGGAAAACAATATAGAAGTTATTCCAAAACTAAAAGAATTGCCACATAATCCAGAAGTTCCATTCTTGGGTATTTATGCAAAATTGTTGAAATCAAGATCTGGAAGTGACATGTACGCTCTTGTGTTCATTGAAACATTTATAATAGTTGAGAGACAGAAGCAAGCAGAAGCCCATTAATGTGTGAGTGGGTGAGGTAAAGTTGGTGTCCACAGACAGTGGGGTATTTATTATTTAACCATCACAAGAAGGAAATCCTGTCCTGTGCTGTAAGGAAAACTTGGAGAACTCTGTACTTTGAATTGCATCAAGAAAGATGTAGGAGGCAATGGAGTAAGGGTTACCTGACCCTGCACGATCAAGTTAGATTAAATTTCCTTCTCTCTTTGTGTCTGCTTTGGATAATTAATATGCTCCTGACACTGTTCTCCATGACAGAGCCTTAAAAGGTTGCCTGTGAAGTCTGTTTTTTTTCAGGAGACCCCAGTGAAATCATCCTTACCCTGCTTTATCAGGGCCCCACTCCTGTGGAGATGAGCAGGAAAAGAGTCCTGGTGTGACAGCATCTTGCCTGTCTCAGATGTGAGTGTGTGTGCGGCTAATGACAGTGGTCTGCCCTGGTGGATGCTGACCCTGAGGTTTGGGGCACAGGGTCAAGGTAAAGCAGAGGAAGTGGCTAATGAGAGGGGCTCTGCTCGGCCCTCCTGGGTTTCAGGGCACTCACAGCCTCTCCACGCAAGAGCCATCAGCCTACCTGGGGAAGAGGAGGAGAAAGAGAAACAACCCCCATTTTTCAGCAGTATCATCCAGAATTATTTTCTGCATCTTCAAGAAAGTCTCTTTAGAGACTGGGCATGGTGGCATGCAGCTGTAATCCCAGCTTTTGGGAGACTGAAAACAGGAGGATCACTATGAGTCTGATCTGTGTAGTGAGGCCCTGTACACCCTGTACTAAATGCATAAAAAAGTAATAAAATTAAAAAAGAAAGAGAGAAATTCTCTTTAGGATGAATACTTTTTAAAAATACAAAGTGTAGCCATGAATACATTTGCCTGTGGTTCAAAGTCTCAGTGGTGAAAGGATTAGGAGCTCTGTTGGCTTTTCCTGCTTGGAAGACCCCAAGGCTTGAGGTTTCTGTCCCGTGTGATGGAAGAATAAATTGTGGGTGAAAATTTAACCTTTTGTTTTTATTTTTAACTTTTTTGTTTGTTTTTTCTCCAAAGAAAATTACTTTTCTTAGTACATTTCAGGTATATTTGTTCACATGCATCGTAGGGAACTTGGATCTATACACGACATAACTTGATTCTTTTCCCCCCATTCCCCTTCCCTTTCTTCAACCCCTCTTTGCCTCCTTATTTACAAAAGCTTTTCACTTTTCCCCTCCTTTTATATTTTTATTAAAACTTGAGGACATGTCTCAGTTTTCTAGTCATGTGTAATGATTTGGTAGTAAAAAAAGCAACCCTACTTATTTTATTTTTATTTATTTTCATTTCTTATGTATTTGGCACAGGGTCTCACTGCACATCTCTGATTCGGGTCACCTCCTGTTTGCAGCCTCCTCAGAGCTGGGATTACTGGTGTGTGCCACCAGGCCTGGATTCATTTGCTCAGCGAGCACCAGGGGTGGGACCTGCACAGCATGGGAGACCAGGAATCTAACCCTGGTCCCTGAGCTTGCCAAAGGAGGCACTTAGTCCACTGAACTATCTCACTGGCCCTAACAAGCTCTACTTTTGTTTAACTTAGAGCTCCTCTTTGCCTTTAATACATTTTTATTTATTTATCTATTAATTTATTTATCATCATCATCTTCATCATCATTTTCAGTACCAAGAATTGAACTCCCAACCTCACACTTCCCAGGCAGGTGCTGTACCACTGAGCTAAATCTCCTGTCCTAAATTTTTTTTTTTTTTTTGGCGGAACTGGGGATTGAACTCAGACCCTTGTGCTTGCCAGGGAAGCACTTATTCCACTGAGCCATCTCCCTGGCCCCCCTTGCTTTTTTTCAAAAGAGGTATTTTGTCCTTTTTCATGATCCTTGTAATCCCTGTAATATCTATAAAGAAGACAGCATATACGTAGTTATATTTGGAACCTAGTATAGTTCCTGTAGTTTTAAGTATTGAATAAATTTAAGTATATTCTGTATATTCATGGAATTTAAATCACATTATGTTTAGAAGTAATAGAGCTGGCTGGGCATGGTGGCACATGCATGTAATCCCAGCACTGTGAGGCTGAGACAGGAAAATTGCAAGTTTGTACTTAGGGTGTGCAAGATAGTAAGACCGTACCTTAAGATAGAAAGAAAGAAAAAAAAAAAAAAGAACTGGAGATATAGTCCAGCATGAAGGTCTTGAGTTCAGTTCCAAGTACTGCATTAAAAGCAAAAATCTGTAGTCATTGACTGGAAGATTTACAGTATTATGAATGGATTTGTGGAAATAGTGTTTCCCATCCCAACTTCATTATCATTTTACATCAGTTTTTTCTTGTGTAACAGATGTGACATTTAAATATTTCCCTAATGTTACTGGGATAATCAAGTCTGTCCAAGAGCCATATGGTTTATGCAAACGCAATGATAATCTCGGAACATCGACATATATAAGCTTAATTTAAAACTCCTGTGAAAATAGTGGAAACAGATGGAGAGTTGCCATAGAAATAATTAACATTTAGAGGAAGAAAAATGCGCCTTTACAGTCAGAGTAATTTCCAAAAGAATGGTCAGATTTGCAAGATTTCATCCACCCCCCAATTATCAGTAAAGAAAAACAGTTATTGGCATCTAAATATCTTTAAAAATTGCCTATGATTTCACAGTGCTTTTACTGTACTCTTAAAACATTATAAATATGTGCATTTTCAGTGATAAGATTTTTTTGTAATAGAGAGATCACCACTATTTTAAATTGGAATGTTCTCTTTCACTTTTCTGAATGACAGAACACATGTGGCCTATTAATTAGTTTTTGTTCCCTTTAGGTAGATTTTTCATCTCGATATAACAGAATATGTAGTCTCAGAATTACATGTCTCAAATTTGAGTTTATAGATTAATTGTATTAACTGTCAAAAGCTGGAACTAACATCTGAATGTCTCAATTAAAGTAATTTAAACATTGTGTAGGCCAGTTTCTTTTATTTTTTGAAAATTTTTATCTTTATTTATTTTTAAAATGTATTTAGGACAGGGTCTACGGGATCTCACTACACAGATCAGATTTGTAGTGATTCCCCTGTTTTTCAGCCTCCCAAGTGCTGGGATTACAGGTATGCACCACCACGCCCAGTTTCAAGCATCTCAGTGTGCCCTGGGGGGGCTTGCACAGCAGGCTGGGTATCGAACCAGCCTGCGGTCGGCTTAAGCAGGCGCATTAGTCCACTGAATATCTGGCCACCCTAGGGCAGTTTCTTTGCTAGAAATTGTAATTGCTAGGTGGTGCTCTTTACTAAGTCATTTGTGCTTCTTATTGTGTACCAGTGATTACTAACAACCGGATTGCTTTACATATGCAGCGGCATTACCATACCCTTTTTGGATAAATTAATAACTAAATCTCAATTCTTTTCTCTTTCTTCTGTGGCAATTTTAGTCATAGTTTTGATGAAGTAGACTAACCAAAAGTGGGAAAGAATTAAGAGCTGGGGCCAAGGGGAACTTGGAACATCAACATAACATTTAATCAAATGTGAAAATCAATTTATGTTATTTTGACCTTCAAAAATGCAATATCAAGAATAAAGGGATAAATGGCAGTCATTCCAATTTGCAGTAGGAATTCACAAAAATTTGTTTCCTTGCAAGGCACTAAAATTATACAATGAAATTCAGCGGGAATTTAAAACAAAGATGTAGGGATCAAAGTAAAACCATGGTAAATTTTAAAAAGAATGCAGATGGATTATCTTCTACATGGTATTTTATTTCCCGTTTCAAAGTTTGGATGGCAAGCTGCCTTTGTACATTGTGTTACGGCTACCATTGCAATTAAGAAATGGAAAATGAATTTCTGATGAAATCCAGTGAAGTCAGCTTTCATCTGCATCAGAACCATGTATGGCGAGAAAACAAAATACAGATGTAGGAAGACAGCGGATGAGAAAACTTAGCAAAGATAATCAGAAATGATGCAATTGAACCTTGGAAAAGCAAACAACCTTAGGAAAGTTGCAGTGCAAAACCTCTGTCATTAGTGAACCGGCAGTGGTTTAGGTGACTGCACCTGTATGCTCCCTCATTCATTTTTTTTTTTTTTTTTTGTATTTTAGAGAAGGGTCTACAGGGTGTTCAGGTCTCACTACTAGACTGGACTTGTAGTGATCTGTCTGTTTACAGCCTCCCAAGAGCTGGGATTACAGGCGGGTGTCACCACGCCCAGTCTCAATTGCCATCTCAGTGCGCCCTGAGGGTAGGGAGTGGGGGGTGGATCTGACACAGCAGGTGGCGGGGGATTGAATCCTGGCCCCTTCGCCTGCTTGCAGGTGCTTTGATCTGCTGAGCTATCTGGCCGGCCCCCTCATTTTTTTTT
>PVKA01047480.1:0-14310 GCA_004027165.1 Ctenomys sociabilis | reverse complement strand
AAAAAAAAAAAAAAAAAAAAAAAAAAAAAAAAAATGGCTTAGCGAGAAAATACACAAATGGAAGAAGAGGAAAAGATTAGAAGTAAGGCCAGAGGACAAAGGAGATCACACTAACTTTGGGAAACTGGTGCAGAAGACTGGAGGGAAAGAGAAGGATGACGTAAAAAGAAGAACAGATCAGCCACAACCACAATGATGCTACAAACCATATTCTCACTCATGTAAAAACAAGATCAAACAGTGAAGGAAGAAACAAAAACAGAAACCACCACCACTACCATCACCACCACCACCACCACCACCACCACCACAACAACAACAAGAAACAAGAGAAAAAAGCTTACTTTCAGGTTTGTCTTTGCTATCACTAGTAGACAATGTGTGGAGATTGAGTACTGATCCATACTGATTTACCACAGCAATCCAGCAGTAGCTTTTTAGCAAGACAGTAGATAATCTCAGTGAACCTGCACCTTCTGCCTGAGACCAGATTAATTTGGTCTAAAGCCATCAGCGTAACTTTCAGGGGCCTGAGCCTAGCTGGGAGCTACTAGATGGAGCCAGCATCTGTTCTGAGTTTTCAGCTCAGCCAGCCGCTCTCCAAGATAGTTCAAGGAACTTAATAGAGTGAAATGACATGGCAGGTACCACATGGGTGAAATGATGATGCAGCAATAAGATTACTTGTATAGTTGCTTAGGTAATATTGATCCAGTGGTAGTAAGGGCATATTGATAACATCATTAACCTTGGTTAATAATCTTTATTTTATTTTTTTAAGATAGGGTTCAGGCTAGCCTTGAACTCATTATGGGGTGGGGCTGGCAAGGCACTCTGGGGATTGAACCCCAGTCACTGCACCTGCCTAAGCAGGAGCTTTAGTCCACTGAGCTATCTCACCAGCACCTGTAGTCTTTTATGTAGTCTTTGTCTTAGTGGTTTTAATCTTAGTCTTAGTGGGTGGGAGAGGATGATCTTCCCCTAATGAGTTCATGGGAATCTCAAAGAGCTGATACCAATAATCTCAAACTTCTGTTTATCCTTCAGGGAAGTATACCAATCTGGCCATTATGAATTTAATGTAGGCCGGGAGGATGGCTCAGTGAAATAAGTGCTTCCCTGGCAAGCACAAGGGCCTGAGTTCAGTCTCCAGTTCCACCCCCCCCAAAAAAAGAAGTTATTGTTCAGATGCACCTCCAACCACAGTCTCAGTGCCATTCCCATTTTCTATACAGACTTCCTTAAGTGCCCAGCCCTCAAGGCCTGCAATATTTCCACCTAACTTAGGTGTCTAAAATACTCTCTGAAGAGGTATCCTTAACTGTGTTTTGGGGGGGAGGCATAGTTTTCATCCAGTTGCTTCAAGCTGAGAAGGGTCAGTAAAGGGGACACCATAGTCAGGGGCCGTCTCTAGAGAGCTAATCCAATAGGCCTTGACTAGACATAATATTGCAGTTATGGACTCCCTTTGCAAGGTTGATGCAGTGGATCTTGATAAAAGGAGTCTGGCACATTTGTTGTTGGTTTACTTAGAGTTTGGTAGCCTCTAGACACAATAAAACAATTTTCCAAGAAATTAGAGCTTGTATAAATAATGAACACTAGAATGGAAGGGCCAGTTGAGGAAAGAGCCATGACTAGAAACTGCTCTTAAGGGACTGGAATAGCAATTGTAACCAGTTGGCTCTGAGACCCCTCTATTAATGGGGGTTATCTATAAATCTTCATCTTATAAATATCTATAAGATATTTCTTGTTATAAATCCCACTAGCTTTTGCTGTAAGATAGAGACTTCAGTGGTTGGAAAGGACAATTATGTCTAAGGTTAAAGATTCTTGTTGGGCCAAGGAGACAGCTCAATGGCATAAGTTTTTTCTTGGCAAGCACAAGGTCCTGAGTTCAATCCTCCATCCAAAAAAAAAAATTCTTGTTGAGTTTATATAGACTCCACTGTAGTTGTTTTTTTTTTTTTTTTTTTTTCTCAATGTACAGTACCATGGTCAGCTACCAATGTATTTGGAAACTATCAGAAGGGGTCAGTGATTGAAGCCCCTTCTGATATCTAGCTTTTCTTACTATGGTATTGTTTTCATCTTTTGGTTATACTTTCCTGCTGTGTGTTTAATATCACATTAAGATGAGACTTGTGGCAAAATTAACTCTTGCTGTCTATTAAGGTCAGTTAAATCTCCTCAGGCATTACTTGTGAAATCATGTACAAAGCCTCCCAGCTCATCTGTCAGTGTCAGCTGGCAGGATGGGTGATGGTCTTCCTTCACCTTGGCCTATGAAAAGACGGGAGACTTGTTCCTCTTTGTTGACCTTGTTTTGTGACACTGTACATTTGTTGATTCCTGTCCTCTGGGATGAAGCAATCTCCCTGCTCAGGAGGTTGGGTGACTCACCAAAGTTGTAGCATTCCCATAGAAAAGGTTCTCTTATATTGGGGATCCTTATTGACCTTGGAGGTCCAGGGCCCAAATATTGGCTGTTGGGCTGGGGAGATGGCTCAGTGGAATAAGAACTTCCCTGGCAAGCGCTGAGCTCAATCCCTGGTTCAGTCAAAAAAACAAACAAAAAAAAATGTTAAAAAACATATTGGCTATCTTCTTAGCCAAGTTATTTCTCTAGTTTTAGTCTCCAAACTTCAGTTGTGGAAAAACAATGATGAATTGGTGTCATCAGCACCGCAGAGGAAGCAAAGAGTTTAACTATTGTAATCTCATCTGAATAGCAAATACATCCAGAGGACTTTTATTTCTTATACACCATTTATTTTAATTTCCCCATGGTTGTTTTAGTAGTTTAATCCCTGCAGTATGTTAACAGACAACAGTTACAAAGTTTTGCAGAGAAAACTTGAGATCAAAAACCTCACATAGTGTTTCAGCATGGTAATCATGATGATATTTTATCTTTCCAACACAATGTACATCTTAATATAGAATAGCCATTTTAGTCAAACATCTCTATCTGATCATGAGGCATTAAATGACATAAAGATAATGTCACCTAATTTGCTGTCCTTCAATAGGAGGCCATCCAAGAAGAATGTACTTGTCTGTAAATGTACCTTAGAAGTTTGTAGTATCTACCCTTCAATTTTTAACATTGGACATTGTTTGGACTGCTTGGTGCCCGAACATCTCCAAGTTTAGTAACATACACATCACATGTGCTGTGACACCTGGCCTATAAACAGATTTTTCACCTGCATGAATGTCCAATGGAATGGTTGTGGGACAATTCATTGTGTGAGACTGTCCATTGTACTTGGGCTAGCATCTTTTAGGGCCTTTTACTAAATGTCAGTAGTACTCTCTTCCAATCATTGTGACAATCAAAAGTGGATCCACAAATTTCTAAATGCTACATATGAGGCAGTAATTATCCCCATAAAGAACTTCTAGGATAAAATGATAAATGGAAGAAATCTCCTGATAGATTGTTCAGTAAAGTAGATAAGGAAATAAAAGCCATATCGGAAAGCTGGGAGTGGTGGAACATCCCTAAAATCCCAGAATTGTGGAGGCTGAGGCAGGAGGATCAGGACTTCAAGGCCACCCTGAAATATGTAACAAGTTCAAGGCCAGCCTTGATATAATGTAAGGCCCTATATCAAAAGCAAAAAATTTAAAAGCTATATTTCAGAAATATTCTGGTAACTACTTTTCCTTGAGGTCTGAGGGCGAAATAAAAAAAGAAAAAAGAAACAATTTATTTCTCCTATTTCTATTTTCTTAGCAGCTAAAATGAGGCAGAGGAAGTTTATAAATGCTAAGAAATAAGAGTCATTTTACAGAAAGTTAAAGTTATAATACAAGGGGCTGGCTCAGTGGAATAAGCACTTCCTTGGCAAGCTCAAGGGTCCAAGTTCAATCCCTGGTTCCGCAAAAAAAAAAAAAAAAAAAAAAAAAAAAAAAAAAAAAAAAAAAAAAAAAAAAAAAAAAAAAAAAAAAAAAAAAAAAAAAAAAAAAAAAAAAAAAAAAAAAAAAAAAAAAAAAAAAAAGTTATAATACAAGTACAGCTTCAAATCCAGTACATTTTCCATTGTTATCATAGCATTGCTGGGATGATAAAAACAGAAAAACTGGTTTTCATTTTGCAATGCTGGGGATTAAACCCAAGGCTTTGAGCATAGTACTAGGCAAGCAGTTTACCACTTAACTATATTCTCGGCCTTTTTAAAATTATGACACAAGACGGGTGTGGTGGCGCAGGCCTGTGATCCCAGCACTCGGGAGGCTGAGGCAAGAGGATCGTTGTGAGTTCGAAACCAGCCTGAACTACAAAGTGAGCTTAAGGCCAGCCTCAACTGCATAGTGAGACCTTGTCTCAAAAAGACAAAAAATAAATAAATAAATAAAATTATGACACAGAGCAGATTTTTTGTTTAAAGTGGGAAAATCTGAGACTCACTGTAAAGTCAAAAATTACCAAGACTTTAATACTTTAATCAAACAGCTTTATATTAACTGACCTGATAATCACATTCTAGGAACAAAAGTGACCAAAGATCTTTCTTTCTTTCTTTCTTTCTTTCTTTCTTTCTTTCTTTCTTTCTTTCTTTCTTTCTTTCTTTTCCTTCCTTCCTACCTTCCTTCCTTCCTTCCTTCCTTCCTTCCTCTTTTTTTTTTGGTCTTTTTGAGATACAGTCTTACTATGCAGTTCAGGCTCGCCTTGAGCTCAGGGTCACCCAGGCTGATCTTGAACCCACAATAATCCTCCTGCCTCAGCCTCCTGATTCCTGGGATTACAGGTGTGGGCCTCAACACCTGGCCAAAGCTTATTTCCCAATTAAGAATGTATTAATATGTTGCTCCTTCTTACCCTAATAGGACATTAATATGCAGCTGGCTGACATAATGAACAATGTGAATCGAGCAATAAATCGCTATTTTGCTATGGATCTTAACTTATCTCCTGAAAGAAAGATCACTTATGCAGAACAGAAGAAAACACAAAGAAACCTTCTTTTGGAGAAAATGGCTGCACATGCTAAAGCTGTTGACCTTAAAGAAAAGACCCTTGTCTACATACTATCCTGGTTGGAAGAATGGAGTAAGTTTCCATAAGTGGTTTTCAGAGGAAAACTACAAGGTTAATAAAAACTGATAGAGAAGAAAACCTGTATGTAAAATTGGAACGATTAATCAGCATAAAGAAGGGAAGGCTAAGGAGGTTATTCAGAGATGAGTTGTCCTTTGTTCAAGGGAGAACAATATAAGAAAAATACAGGCTTAGTGCCCGGTGTCCTTTTCTTTAAGCATGCCTGAATGTTTGCAAACAGGGCCTGTGCTTGGGCACTATTTCTTTGCAGTTCCCTCTGTGGTCCATTCCCTGCTTAACTTCTACTTGAAAATGAGGTGTTCTCTGACATCATGAGCCATTCTCTGTTACTCTTTTCCCCTCCTCTTTGCAGTTCCCTCTGTGGTCCATTCCCTGCTTAACTTCTACTTGAAAATGAGGTGTTCTCTGACATCATGAGCCATTCTCTGTTACTCTTTTCCCCTCCTAAACTGTGTTTATATGATTAGGAGCTGGCATCCTACATAATAATTGACTCTTCCTATTTTTCTTTTTTCTCCCTGTTTTACATTTTTGCCTGTTTCCTTCCTATTAGAGTGTAAATAGTAGGAAGTCAGGGAACTTACTTTAATTAATGCTATATTTACAACATCTAGAACGGTACAAGACAGAGTAGACATTAGTGGAATTAAAGAATGTGTAAGTTAAGAATCCAGGGGGAAGGAGCTGGGGAACTCAGTAGAATAAGCACTTGCCTGGCAAGTGCAAGGGCTTGAGTTTAATCCCTGTTCTGTCAAAATAAATAAATAAATAAATAAATAAATAAATAAATAAACAAACCAAATAGATAGTAACCATTAAACCTGATTCACACTTTCATGTACTAGTTAGCCCTGCAGTCCAAGTCTCTCTCTTTATAATTTCTTCACAGAGAAAAGGCTTACAATATAGGAATAAAAAAAGAGTATCAGAATAACAGTACAAATAACTATATTCTCCAATAGTATTATATTAAATAATTGCCCATATTATAAGCCTGTATTGTAATATATTTTTCTGCACACAAATAATTTTTTTAAAAATTTTCTTTAAGGTGCTATTTTGTCTGACATAACTCTAATTGATGTTGAAGAACACCACCACTGGATAGCACAAATGGAGATGTTACCAGATGTGTTAAAAGCCATTAACAACAATGTCAATACAATGTGTAACATTAGTAGATTTTTCCTTGAAGATAAGAAGAAACAGAAGAAAAAAATGTGTAAGTGTGCTTTATGACATGGGCTACAGAGCTTCACTTTTTCTAAAACTATGGCTTTCTTTTTTTTTTTTTTTTTTTTTTTTTTGTGGAACCAGGGATTGAACTCAGGCTCTTGCGCTTGCCAGGGAAGCACTTATTCCACAAAGCCATCTCCCCAGCCCGACTATGGCTTTTTTGAGGTACAGCTTGCACACCTTTGTGTTAAGTGCACATGTATTTTCAGTAAACTTACATACACAGTTGCATAATCATAATCATCCAATTTTAGAGCATTTCCATTTTTCAACAAGATCTTTTGGGCTCATTTGTACTCTGTCTTCTCACCCACAGCTCCAGACAACCACTGGCATGTTTTATCTTCATGTATTTGCTTTTCTAAGATATTTCACACAAATAGAATATTATATATTATCTTTTTTTTTTTTTTTTTTTTTGGTGGAACCAGGGATTGAACTCAGGGCTTTGCACTTGCCAGGGAAGTGCTTATTCCACTGAGCCATCTCCCTGGCCCCTTATATATTGTCTTTTAATGTCTTATTTATTTATTGCAGTACAGGGAATTGAACTCTGGATCCTGCACTTGCCAGGCAGGTGCTTAAGCCACTAAGCTATTGCCCTGGCCTGTCTGTCTTTTTTAAAATGAGCATTTTAGACACATTTTATTATGTATTGGTAGTCTCTTCCTTTCTTTTTTTATGGAACCAGGGATTGAACTCAGGCCCTTGTGCTTGCCAGGGAAGCACCTATTCCACTGAGCCATCTCCGTGGCCCAGTCTCTTCCTTTCTATAGCTAATTATATATGGTTGCTTAGATCGATATGTCATATTTTGGTAACCCATTTACCAGTTGATAGAGATTTGGATTATTTCTACTTTTTGGATTTTATGAATAAGGTTGTTATATATGAGACATACAGAAAACAAAAAAATTTGACAGGCATAATGCTAGCCATATCAATAATTGTATTAACTATGAATGTTTTAAACATTCTAAAGGTCAGAGATTAGACGTTTTTAAAAATTTCACAGGCTCCAGCTACAAACAGTGCAGCAAGTGTAGGAGACGTAAACAAACTGGAACCGTCATACATTTTTGGAGGCCAGGCGTGGTGGCACACATCTGTAATCCCAGCACTTGAGAGGCTGAGGCAGGAGGATTGCTGCAAGTTTGAGGCCAACCTGGGCTACAAAGTGAGTTCAAGGCCTGTCTGAACTTCATAGTGAGGGTCTAGGGAGATGGCTCAGTGGAATAAGTGCTTCCCTGGCAAGCACAAGGGCCTGAGTTCAATCCTCAGTTCTGCACAAAAAAAAAAATCTAATGAACTTCATAGTGAGACTGTCTCAAAAAGAAAAAAAAAAAAAAAAAAAAAAAAACCCTTACTGGTGGAAATGATGTAGTACAGTCACTTTGGAAAACAGTTACATTTGCCATATGATTCAGGTATAGACAAATGAACAAAAACTGTGTTTATAATAACCTTATTACCCGCATGTGGCGGTATATACCTGTAATCCCAGTAGTTGGGAGGCTGAGGCAGGAAAATCATCTGCTGCTTTCCGTGTTAGACATTTTTTTTTCTTTTTTTTTTGTCTTTTTGAGACAGGGTCTCACTATGCAGTTCAGGTTGGTTTTAAGTTCATTTTGTAGCTCAGGCTGGTCTCAAACTCACAACAATCTTCCTGCCTCATCCTCCCAAGTGCTGGGATTACAGGTCTGTGCCACCATGTCCGTCTTGTATTAGACATTTTTCTAATGTAGTATACAGTAGTTTTCCCATTCAAACTTTTCTCTTTTTGCCTTTTTGAAGTTGTTATCCATTTGATGTTAACAGTTTCTCAGCACTTGTGTTCAAGTAATCCTTATTTTACTTATAATGATCCATATCAGGCCATAGTCACTCCATAAAAATAACAACAGTAATAAGAGTCCCATAGTGAAGGGTAGAGATACTAGCTGCTTGGAAGTGCCAAAGAGAAGCTGTCAAGTGCTTCCTTCAAGTGAGGCGAAAGTTCTAGAGTTACCAGGGAAAGAAAAATAGCTACCTGCTGAGGTTGTAGGATCTATGAGGAGACTGAATCTTCTACCTGTGAAACTGTGAAAGAGAAAATAAAATCACACTAGTTCTGCTGTCACACTGCACACTGCAAGTTAATATGTGACAGGCGCTCAGCCACTCATGTCACCCCCACGTGTGTGTGCTTCACCACCTCACCGACAGAACAAAGGTGAGCGCTGCCAATGAGCTGTATTCAGAGAACACATTCACATAGCTTTTGTTACCGTTTATTGTGATAACTGTTTTATTCATAGTTATTATTGTTAATCTTTTGCTGCTTACCTCATTTATAAATTAAACTTATTTAGGTATGTATGCATAAGGAAAAACATAGTATCTGTATGATGTGGCATACTGTGTGATTTCAGGTATTCACAGGTGGTCTTATAGTGTATACCTCACTATACAGGAAAGAGACTGGATATTTATTTTCCTTTTTATTTTTTGAGATGAAGACTTCACTGTTTCCCAGATTCTTGGGCTCAAGTGATCCTCCAGCCTCAGCCTCCCAAGAAAGTAGAACTGTAAGACATGACTGGCACCAAGCTTGGCTTTATATTTTAAATAATTACAATCTGCTCGGATTAGTACTAACCCAATTCCAACAAAATATACAATCTTCTTTTTTTAAATATAGAATCTTTACATCAATAGCTCCATTCCTTTCCACTCCTTTGCATTATCACTGGTATATGCAGTACACATTTGTAAGTTGAACAATATAATTTTATCATTATTCTTTGCTACTATGAATTGAGTGTTTGTATTAAGCCCCCAAAATCATGTGTTGAAATCTAGGCGTGGATGTGCTGCTCTTAGGCCAGTCCTCCAGGGTATATGATTACGTCTTGATTTCAAAGCCCTCACATGGGCTTTGGGTTAAGAGTGTCATTCACTCTTACAAAAAAAAAAAAAAAAAAAAAAAAAAATCAGCAAGCACAAGGCCCTGGGTTTGATTATCAGTGGTGGTAGGGGGAGCATCATGTGTAGAAGCAGGCTCTGACCTTATGCTGAATATGTCAGCACCCTACTTCTTGCCTTTTTTTTAAAGGCAGTCTCACTATGTGGTCCAGGCTGTCCTTGAACTCACTGTGTAGCCTAGGTCATCCTCTTTTTGAGGCAATCCTCCTGCCTCAGCCTCCTAAGGGCTGGAATTATACATATGTGCCACCACATCCAGCTGCCACACCTTGATCTTGGACTTCCCAGCTTCTAAAACTATGAGAAATAAATTTCTATTGTTTATAAGACATCTAACATATGATATTTTGTTATAGCTAAATATACCATCTTTTAAATCCTGCTTCAGCCTCTGCAGTGCTGATATTACAGGCTGTGTACCACCATACCTGGCTGTCCTCTTATTCACAATTTATATTAGCATATATACTTGTTATCAGGATACTTTTTTGAAGTACTAGGAATTAAACCCATAGCTCTATTCATGCTAGGAAAGCACTCTGCCACTGAGCTACATCTCTATTCTTTTTCATTTTGAAACAGTCTTATGAAGTTGCTCAGACTGGCCTTCAATTTGTAATTTTTCTCCCTCAGCCTTCTGAGTAGCAGGGCTTACATATGTGTACCACCTAACCATGATTCCATAATTTATATTTAATAAACCAGTGTTGGAACATTATTATTATCATTGTTATTATTATTATTAACAGGGTCTCGCTATGTAGTTCAGACTGGCTTTGAACTCACTATGTAACCTAAGCAGCCCTCAAATTCATGGTAATCTTCCTGCCTCAGCCTCCTGAGTACTGGGATTACAGGCAGGCACCACAAGGCCTGAATGGAATATTATTATTACCTAAATTTCACCACTCAGAATTTCTTATTTTTGACCTTTTTATGCTTCAGATGATTACTTTAGTTATCATGTCTGCTTAGCACCACCCCCTTTTTGTTTTCAGCAAAACAAAATCCTGGAGGTATTGGCCCCATAGGCTCTGCACTGAGCTACAGCCCAAGCTTTTTTAATTTTTATTTATTTATCTTTTTTTTCATGCCTGACTCAGCCCACCCTGGGAGCAGGGCTGTCATAGCATGTGGTACTGGGGATTGAACTGTGGTCCCTAAACTTGCCTAAGCAGGCAGCTTTAGACCACTGAACGATCTCACTAGCCTTCTTTTTATTATTTTTATTTTATTATTATTATTTTTTTTTTGTGGAACTAGGGATTGAACTCAGGCCCTTGCTCTTGCCAGGGAAGAGCTTATTCCATTGAGCCATCTCCCTGGCCCTCTAGCCCTCTTTTTAAAAATTTTAAATTCTCTAAATTGCCCAGGCTAGCTGAGAACCTTTGGTCCTTCTGCCTCAGCCTCCAACATGCTGGTATTACAGTCGTGCTGCCATCATGCCCAGCTGCATAGCCTTATCCAACTGTGACAGTTTCTCAGACTTTTCCTTGTGTTTGATGTCCTTGGCGGTTTTGAGGAGTATGGTCATGATATTGCAGAAATGCTTCTTTATTGGAATTTGTCTGATTTTTCATGTTTAGCCTGGAATTCTTGATTTTTAGAAGAAAGAACATGGATGTAAAATACGATTTTCATCGTCATGCCATCCCAAGGGCAGGTGATACCTACCTCTGTGGTTTGATGTTGGTCTTGAACAGCAGGCTAAGGTGACCCAATTTCTCCACTATGAAGTTATTCTTTTTCTCCTCCCCATGTTGTAAGCTTTGGAGGAAAGTCTGCATGTGCAGCCCACACTTCAGGAATGCAAAGCCCAGCTGCCATTCCTTTAGGGTGCATCACCTACACAGTGCTTATTTTGGGGCTAAAATTTTCTGGTAAGCCTTTATCCCATAGTTACCTATTAATTTAGGCTAAGTTCTCTAGTCTTAAACACAGATAGACCATAACATGAAAGAAGGGTGTTTTTCTTCTTCCAGTATCTCGAGGTACTCTCTGGAAAACTTGGAAAGAAAGAGTTACAAAGCGACCTGCAACAGCCCATGCTTTAAGACCAGATCAGATTATTAGTGATCAACTTGCAACAAGTACAAAGGTTTCAGAAATTCAAGATATGCTACAGGAACTCATAGGCACAGCAATGTTCAGCAAAATGGAAACCAGCGCTATTAAATATATATCATCAACAATACTAAACTTTTATAAAGCCTTGAATATACTAAATGATGAATTAAAAGTTATGAACTTCCAAAATGCCATTATGTATGTAGAAGAAACAGAAGGTGAAAAAGACATCTCCTTGAAGATAATGCAAGATCTCAGTGAACAAAACGAAATGCTAACTCAGAAACTGAAACATTCAGAAGAAAAATATGAACAACTTATTCGATCCAAAGTTGTTTCAGGACCCCGAGCACACATATCATCACCCACATTCACAAGCTTGAAAGCACCACCTGGGCTTTCTCCACAGCCCTCGGAGGCCATAGAGGACACTATGGACAATATTTTAACCAAAGAATTTGAAAATATAGATGGATCCCAAAGAAAAGGGACTAAAGGCACTGGGAAAAAGTGGGATTTGGCTGTTTCCTATACACCTCAAGTTGAAATGACTCCAGATTTAATCGAACAGCAATATATTTTGCCTGAGAAAAAACAGAAAATTCTGTTTCATGATATTTCTGGAGATGAAGTATCACTGAAGAAAGATGATGATAAAAAAGATGAAACTATTGGGTATTCATCACAAAGCAAAAAGTTCACAAAAGACTCACATTCACAGGAGAGCTCTGAATCAAATGTGAGTGCTGGTAAATATGAACAAAAAACCTTACAGCCCAAACCAGGTCAACACTTTGAGCAGCAAACTCTGGAAAAGAAGAGAAAACGAAGAAAATCATCTTCTGAAGCCAAATCAAAGTCATCTACTGAATCAAAAAGCCAACATACCTCTTCTATGGAAACAAAGAACCAAGACCAGAAAAGTGGAAAAAATATACGGGAGCAATTCAAGCCCAAACATGATTACTCACCTGGAAAGGGCCCGATTCCATCAGAGGCTGAATTAGAACTCACCAAACAAGCCCAGTTTCAGCAACTTGCTAAAGCACAGTTAAAGGTCACGAAAGAGACTCCAGCAAGTCCAGATAGCAAAGGTGAACACAGCAACTTAGAATTATTTCAAAAAGCTATACTGACTTTCCTAAAAGAAAAAATTGATAGCACAGGGAAGCCTTTGGATAAAAAGAGAGTGCTGAAGGAAGAAGAGTTACTTATGAAAGCAGAAGGTGAAAAGCTGGGAGTCATACAGGAAAAGATGGAGGAATATTTCCAAAAAGTGGCTGAAACTGTGGGTAAAATCTTGAAAAAATACAAAGACACAAAAATGGAGGGACAAGTTGGAGAGAAACATATAAAACAAAAACAGGAAGCTTCATTTATGCCAGGATTGCATTTTCAGGAGTCATCAGTTAACGCAAAGCCTGAAATTAGCTCCTTCCTGTCAAATGAGAGCACAGACCCATTAATTAACACATTACTACAAATGATCTTAGCTGAGATGGAAAGTGAAAGAGATGTTCCAAACATTTCACTAACAGAAAACATCCATGAGGAGAAAGGAAAAAGGCAGAAGGAGAAATATTTGGAAGGTCAGGAACAGATGTCTGTTGTGGATCTCAAACATCTCTGGAAGGAGAGCTCTCAGAATATACACGAAAATTTGGAGGAGAAAAAGGCATTGCTCCAGGTGAAGAAGATAAAGGAAGGGCCACAGCAGCAGAAACAGGGGCCAGAAGAAGAGATGGGGAGGGAAAAACAAAAACAGAGGGTTCAAAAACAAACTCAACAAGATGAGACACAAAAACAATGGGAAAGTAAGAGAGAAGATGAACACAAGACAAAGCAGCAGCAGCTAGAAGCATGGAAGCAAAAGGTGAAAGAAGGAGTGCCCTTGGAGGAGAAGGTGAGAGGGAAGAGCCAGCAGTTTCAGAAGGAAATGAGGCTTCAGGACCTGAAAATGAGTATGGAAAAAGATGAGAAGAAGAGGTTGAACAAAGAGATAGAGGACCTCAAAAGACAGAGGCTGAACACAGCTCAGTATCAGATGACAAAAAGACCTGAAGAGTTAGCAAACATGATCACCCAAAGTGCAGTGAAATTATCTCCAAGGAGAAAGAGCACAATGAAAAATAAGACCCAACTATCCCAAGGAAAAAAGATGCAGAGAAGTCTTAAGACATTAGATAGTTTTCTAGAAACAAACTATCCCAAACCTGACTCTCCTCCCACCTCCACCCCATTCTATCTAAAGGGGACAAGTCTTGTTTCTCAGCAGTCTCTGACAAAATATATCACACTCAGTCCTCAGCAGGCTCAGGCTCAGGCTCAAGAGATCACTCTCACCTCTCAGCAGGTCAAGGACATGGGGATATTTCTGACCCCTCAGCAGGCTCAGGCTCAAGGGATCACTCTCACACCTCAGCAGGCCAAAGACCTGGGGATCACTCTGACCCCTCAGCAGGCCAAGGACTTGAGGATCAAACTCACCCCTCAGCAAGTTCAGGCTCAAGGGATCACTCTGACCTCTCAACAGGCTCAGGCTCAAGGGATCACACTGACTCCTCAGCAGGCCAAGAATCTGGGGATCACTCTTGCACCTCAGCAGGCCAAAGGATTGGGGATTATAGTCACACCTCAGCAGGCTCAGGCTCAAGGGATTATTCTGACGTCTCAGCAGGCCCAGGAACAGGGAATCACTCTGACCCCTCAGCAGGCCCAGGACCTGGGAATCACTCTGACCCCTCAGCAGGCCCAGGACCTGGGAATCACTCTGACTCCTCAGCAGGATCAGGCTCAAGGGCTCACTCTGACCCCTCAGCAGGCCCAGCGCCTGGGGATCTCTCTCACCCCTCAGCAGGCCCAGGACCTGGGGATCACTCTGACTCCTCAGCAAGCTCAGGCTCCAGGGATCACTCTGACCCCTCAGCAGGCCCAGGACCTGGGGATCACTCTGACCCCTCAGCAGGCCCAGG
>PVKA01047479.1:0-14281 GCA_004027165.1 Ctenomys sociabilis | reverse complement strand
TGATTCTCTGACTCCCTTGATGCTGGTGTTTGGATTGAGAGCCTCTGGAAGGTAATTAACCTGGCTTAGATCTTGAGGGTGAGTCCCTCAGGACAGAACTAATGTCCTTAAAAATGAGAAAAATAGGTACTGTCTGCCTGTAGTCTCAGCAGTCTGGGAGGCCAAGGCAAGAGGATCAAAAGTTCACACCCAGTTTGGTCAATTTAAGTGACCCTGCCTCAATTTTAAAAAAACAACTAAGAGCAGGGCCTGTAGCTCAGCTGGAATGCCCTTGATTCAATTCTCCCACACTGCAGGGGGCAAGCAACGAGTCCCCCTCCCAGCCAGAACGAGAGCTTCCACAGTGGAGGAGGCCTTGAGGGCTGGAATCTGCTGTGGCCTTGACCGTGGGCATGGAGCCCTCATGCTCAGAGCTAAGTGCTCGCTGCTGAAGCTTCCAGTCTAGCACTGCACTGTGGCACTTTCAAGGAGGCCAAGTCTGCACAATTATGGTAGGGACAAAGTCCCAATTTGGCTCTAACAGTTCTCTTACACCTACCTGTTGTTTGTTGTCTCTTTCTGTAATGAAAGAACTCAGAACTCAGACTTCAGGTGAAGTGGAATGGCTTTATTTTGGTTGCATTTCCTTTCAGTTGGCATTTATGAAAGGGTGGCACTAATTCTTCACTTCTAATAATGCTACGCACCACAGCACAGCACCCTCTGTGCGTCTTTACCAAACTGGCACAGTTTTTCTCTGAGTGATTGTGCCTCTTTGTACTCTTATGAACAAGGCAGAATGTGGAGGAACACCTGAGCAACTGTCTCCATTTTGGCTGAGCCTGACCTGTTGCCTTGTATTGCTATGTGCAGAGCTGGCTAGGACTTTTCCTTATCCTTCAGTTGGCTTTAAACAATGCATATAGGTCTAGCCAAGGTGCTGGGATAGTCTTTGAAAGGCATGTGTATTTCCCTGATAACTGCCACCTTCTGCGCTTTAAGTTATGCCCAGTCGAGATGGGACTGGTGCTCCATGCTCTCAGCTGGGTTCCAGCTGGGATCCAGCCTCGAGAGAGGCTGTGATTGGCTGGGGCTTGAAAGATTACACGTCAGAGCTGAACCACCAGACCTCAAAACATTGGGTACTCTCTCAGTTCTGTCATGCAGATCGCTCTGCACATACCCTTCTCTGTGCATATGGCACAGAGGGCTGGCCTCTTGTTCAGCCCAGCTCACAACATTCATGTACTTCCTGCCACTCTCAGTCGTTCATCCTCAAGCCACTGCCCTCTTCACAAATGAATAAAAGCTGGGTTCCGTTTTGAGTAAGAGCCTTTGTTCTGGATAGCCATCTTTGTGGCTGGACTTAGGACCCTTGGCTCCCCATAATTATAAATACGCTTTAGTTCTTTATTCTCACCATGGGTCACACTGGAAGTGATAGATTGGAATTAGCTTGATGGGATTCCAATAATTTATCCTTGGGACTACAAGTACAAACTTCTTGGACTGAAACGGGGACCAGGAAGTGCTCTCTACAGCAAAAGAGTTATGATTACTCCATAGTTTTGATAGCATTTGGCATTTTTGGAAAATAACTTTTTATTCTAATAAGTATGTGGCAGTTGTTTGCTTTTCACATAAAATATTTTGATTTGAAGGGAAAATGCTGCATAAATAGTGCTACTGATCCTCAGACATGAAAAGTTGTGAGAGGTAGCTAGCTGCATGAACTGGGGGCGGACACATTTTTCTCCACTGCACTGCTGTCAGCTGAGGGACAGCTCACAAGAAGCCGTCCTGGACCCCTAGCAAGTGTAGGCCTCTATGCTATCATAGAAAATAATGACCTGCTTTCATCTGGAGGTCATTGAAGCAGCTACTATTTTTGCAGTCTCATTAGATTTTGATGAGCAGGACCCAGATTAATTTGACATCGTGTGGCATTACAGAATTCTGAATGAGGTGCTGCTGCTGCTGGTAGCAGTCTGGCCCTGAGACTATCTGGACAGCTGCTGAGAAAAATCTCAATAGAGATGCTTATCTCGAAACCCAGGGTGATGAGCACATAAAACAGTAGGACGCGGCTCACCAGTGGGCTTTTGGGTTGTTCGTTTCTTGGCACGTTTTGCCACTTTGACTGAATATTGCAAGAGAATTTCTAGAATGAGACTGAATATGAGTTCTTGTCCCTTTCCCATTCTTTAGCCATGGTTTGTGGAGTCCTAGGATGAGAAAGTTCACTCTGATCTCTGCATCAAGGTTCACTTAAGCCAGGTATACTAAAGGTTTATGAACCCTAACATGTGTGTGAGAAGCAAGTAACCTCTCAGTCCTTGCTGGTGATGGTGCAGTCATGGTTAATTTCTACTGAGACATTGATTGAGGCATAGCTCACATTAATTAGTTAAGTTATGACAGGTTTGCAGAAAGGATTGATAATGTTCACTATTCTGGTATAAATCTTATAGATGGTTTTACACTCTAAAAAGGAATGTGTAATCATGAATATAGTTCAATGTTTGAAAATAAAATCAGATAGAAAAATAGTACCACCTTCTCCTCAGATTATTTCTAGTCTCTTCCTAGCTCAAGCCAAGAGCTGTTGTCCTTGATGCTGGCCTGCTGTGAGATGGGAACCTTGGGGCATGTACTGTTTCTGTGATTCAGCTAGAGCTATAATTCATTTCCATCTTCTGTGGAACCTAAGGTAATAGTGAAGGCATTGAATACAATTTCTCAGAAATCAGGTCCTAAAATGTGTCTTAAATAATTACTCTATTCAGTGTATAAAATCCTTGAACAAATACAGACTCATTGGCATAATTCAGAATATGTGAGATATTTAAATTAAGAGTTTATTATTTTATCTCTTCTTATCACGGAGGCCATTCACCAAAGGTTGCTGCTTTAAGGCTTTGATATTATCTACCCGTTAAACTATGTAAACACACAGTTCCAGAACGTGCAGTGTACCCAAGCTGTTGTTGTCCATTTTTCAGTTGAGTGGCATGACTGTGCATACTAGTCTGTATCGTGTCACTGCAGCAGGCAGACGCCATGTGACACCCTTGCGCAGATCTCACCATTTCTCGTCATTTGCTGCCGTATAGCTAAAACAATCTTCTCTTCATCTAATTTTTCCCACATTCACAGTTGGGTTTTTTTTTGTTTTTTTTTTGGGGGGGGGAAGGGCTTCTTTTGTCTTAAACTTTTCTTTAGTTTTCTTTGTTTGTTACAAACCACATCACCACAAATATCTTAAGATATTTTTCAAGAGACTACAGTCAGTAGGCCCAAATAGAAATTTTAAGACAAAATGGGTAGACTTCCTTCTAAAGGAAGGTTTTCTCATAGCAATTCAAGATGTCTTGCGGTTTAATGTTTCTTTTTATTTAGAGATCTGAAAGTGCTCTGAAGCATTGTGTTGAACACAGTAATGTGGAAACACACACCTCACCCCACCACCTCCCTGTGCGGCCTCCCCTCCCCCCATGAGAACTGTACTGGAGAACATGATTGCCATTAGGCACGTTTCGCTGTGTAAACTTAAATACATGCAGTTCCTCAGTCTCGAGCCTCTTTTAACAGTTCCATGGGATTCAGGCTACAGGTTAGACACACAGGTGTGGGACATCCGTCTGGGTGTCGAGTTCCACTGGACAGGATGGCCACCACGTGGGGGTGGGGTGGGGTGTCTTGCTCCCAATGTTGGTCTACATTGAGGCCGGTGACCTTGGCCAAGTTACTTTCCCTTTCTGAATCTCAGCATCCTTGTCAATAAAGTGAATATAATATTACCTTTTACTTCTGTTCTCTTGTGAAGATTAGGTCAAATAATATTAAGTGCTTAACACCTTGGGACATAAGTAAATGCCCAAGAAATAGAAGCCATTTTTCTTTACCCAGTATTCCATAGTTTCATACCTCCCACCCCCGTCTCTGTACCTCTGTCTCTGTCTTTTTGCTTTTAGAAGAGGGAAAAATGCTGCATTGCTTCACTTCACTTAAAGCTAATAACTGCAAAATATTGCCAACCTGACTTCCAGCTACCCAAAAGGAAGACAATATTGTCGGCTGCAAAAAATGCATCCATCTGTCAGACTTCTACCTTTTTTTTAATGTGCTGTCTCTGAGAAACATGATAGAGATTTATTTTACTTCTCTTTTGTTAGGAAGTAACCCTTCTGGCTTTGTTAAAAGTGTAGTTTGTAATAATTGCACCCACCCCAGATGGCTCCTGAAAACCCTTTGAAATGCCATCTGTCAGGCGTGTGTCCAGCCGGCAGCCTGTCATTCTGCTACAAGAAAAGAGAAGGCGGGCCCTCCCTGGTGCTCCCTCCCAATGCTGCCGAACAGAGCCTGGTACACTGGCACAGGCCCAGCTCAGACTGGTCCGAGAATAACTGGGAGCAAACAGCTCCTCCCTGCTGAGTGAAATAGTTTTGTCTGGGTGATAAACCCTTGAGGCTGGTGGGTGGACACTTACTGCCTACCCACCCCCTTCCCTGCAGCTCAGAGGCCAAGCAAGGCATATTTATTTACATGGGAATGATGTCTCTGCTAGTTTCATTTTTCTTCTAAAATGTAGCATTTTTGAAGTTCTTGATTATATAAAATCCTTTGAGGAAATTAAGAAGGTTGTTGTCTTTAAAGCAATACTTCGACAAATGGCATGGGAAAACATGGTTGAAAAGGAGTGGTAGACCTGACTGCAGAACTAGAGAAAAACAATGTCTGGCCTAGAAAGACTCCAAACTCCCACAAATCTTTCATTTAGTTTTATTATATCCCCCTTTTTAGTGGATGAAGCTAATGGCATTTGGACATTGAGGCTGAGAAGGAGAGTTGCCATATAGAGCATATTTAGAACAGACCCTTTCACAGTACATTTCAGAGAAATTCCAATATTGCGCTGCCCTGGAATTTTGAGTATGATGTAGGCTTAACATGTGTTTCACAAAGGCCACCTGAGCAGGTTTCATACCTAGCTCCAAGACCACACAGGTGCGTACACGCACGCACGCATGCACGTACGTTCATGCGCTGGGGGTTTCATCCCCCCGGGCCTGCCACACTGTCCACCCCCCTCAGTGCACAATGAGATGGCAATTGAAGCTGGGTATGAAGGTGCACCTGTAATCCCAGCTCTCGGGAGGCTGTAAACAGGTGTATCACTATGAGTGTGATCTAGTAGTGAGACCCTGAGCACCCCGGAGACCCTTCCTAAAATACCAAAAAAAAGAAACTTTCTCCTATTCCTAGCTTCTGAAAATTGGAAGGTCTTTGTGTCCACTCCAAACTTCATGCCTCCTTTTCTATACTTTCTCTGCTTTCTAGAGTGCTTGTCACTGATTTCTGATCACTCCTGCATTTCTATTCTAACCTTGACTCTGGCCTTTAGACTTTCAAGGTCACTTGTCTTTCAACTCCTTCCTGAGTAGTCTCAAGCCTAACACATCTCCAGACTGAACTCTTGATCTCTGGATTCCCTCCCCTGAAATAATTTTCTCCATTTTCTCAATACTTACAAATGGCATGACCCATTTGCCCAGAGCAAATGATAAGAAGCCAATCTTTATTCTTATTTCATGCATCCTACATCTAACCCATTAGCAAACTCTGCCACTCATGTCTTCAAAATATATAGCTAGCATGATATCAATTGACACAGTATTTTTAATAGTCTAGCCTATGAATAACATTACAGTTATTTAATATATTCATGTTTTACAGTAGAAAGCTTACTTCCTTACTACCTGTGTCCTGTCATTCTCACCCACACCCTGAGTATCTCTCTCCTGGACTCCGTGACAGCCATCTAACTGGTCTCCTGCTTCTATAATTGCCCCCTCCCTCTCCTTTGCCCATGGCCTGCTTTCTGTAATGCCAGAGATCTATGTAAAACTGAATACCTATTAGGCATTCCCTGCTCTAAACCTTGTAGTGATTTCCTGTTACCACAGAATGAAATCTGAACTGTTTTCTGTGGCCTGCATCCTGTGCCCCTTGCTCTCATATCTAGCCTCATTTCTGTCATATAACCTGGCTCAGACCGCACCAGCCCTCAGCCTGCACACACCCTGCTGATTCCCAGAGGCCAGACCTGAGCGTGCATTCTGCCCTTGGCCTAGGATGCTTTCTGTCACTTTGCATGAGCCCCAGGTTTCCTTTCTCCTCTTGCCTGCTTAGAATTCCTTCCCTGCGTCTGAGCTGGCCTGACCCTGAAAGTCCTCTCTAGCTGGAAACCTACATAGCTCCAAGATACCATCTAGCATTTGAACCACAGAATTATTTCTACATGAAACTATGTGCTGTTTTTATTTATACATATTTATTTTCTGTCACTAAATTATAAAGTTTATTAAGGTAGTTTGTTATTTAGCAGTGGTTTATCAGTGTTTGGCTTGTTTGGGGGGGCCTCAGAACATATTTACTAAGTAAATGGGACATACAATGGCATGTACACATGTGTGCCTGTTCGTGTATATGTGTATAACATCAGATTGTCATAGTGGAGTGGGATTTGAACTATGGGATTCAATCAGCTCTCTTCATTATAACAAGAACATAAACTGTGGTAGCTATTCATAATTACGGAGCTAGTCCTTTTTAAAGAACTCTCTTTGCAGTAAGTACGGTAAGTACCTATGGTGTAAGTGCTGGTAGTAGCTGGGTTTCATAGTAGAGGACCCTGAGAAGTAACAGAAACATGTCTGAGACCAGAGTTTGAGGGTCCACACAAGGAACCTGTCCTTGGAGACCCTTGCTCTTCTGCGTTATATGCAAGTTTATAATTTTGAGTACTGAAAGCTGCTAGTAGAGAATGTTGTCTGTGGAGCATCTAATTCACCTGCTTCTTCCCGTGCGGGTTTAAGAACTCGTAAAACTGTCTGCGTTCTGACTGGAGGGGGACCTGGGGATGCTGTTCTTCCAGAAGGAAGCTGCCTCTCCCAGGTCCCCGTCTGGACAGGTAAGTGGCAGAGAATCTGGGTACGGAGCAGGGGAGGCTAACTGCGCCTGCCACGCACTTCCTGTTCTGGTGGGCTGATGGCTCTCCTGTGCCTTTGTCTTCTCTGCTGCAGGCACCACCCGCTCTCCCAGGGAAGGAGAAGTGCCTGGTGTGGATTACAACTTTCTGACTGTGAAGGAGTTCTTGGACCTGGAGCAGAGTGGGACTCTTCTGGAAGTCGGCACCTATGAAGGTGAGGTGTTCCAGCCCCAGAACACGTCTCTGGGCACCCAGGGAAGTCAGCCTTCCGGGCAAAATGTGTGCAGGGCTCCAGAGGTCACCCACAAGTGGTGGGTGACTGCAGGGCCCCTTGCCATGGAGAAAACAACTAAGTGCATGGAATAGGTTTGTGGAGCTCTTTGAAATAATTACCTTTCTTCAGAAGTTTCTGCTTTAGCTTAGTTATAATATGCCTTGTGCTTTCATATGGGCATGTGTGATATTCTAAGGAAGAGGAAAAACAATCTTAATAACAAAATATGATCTTGTAGGTAATGCTGTTTTATTTTATTTTATTTTTTGTAGAACTGGGGCTTGAACTCGGTCCCTTGCGCTTGCCATGAAAGCGCTTATTCCATTGAGCCATCTCCCCAGCCCCAATGCTGTTTTAATTTTGAAGAAATGAAATGACATTCTTTTTACTAGCTAGTTTTAAATGTATTTTAGTAGAAAATATATTTATATAGATATATTTACATAGTATTTTTATAATAATAAAATATAGTAAGAGCGATTACTTTTAATCAGTAATCTGCATTAACGTGATCCCCATTTGCCAAGTTTTCAACTTGATGTCATAAGCTATGTTATGCGCAACTGGTGGCTCTGATTCTTTTTGTAAAGTTCCTTTATGTAAATATAAATGTGTGCACGTCTGTGTGCTTTGGTTTCTTGCCAGCTTTCACAGTTCACACTGCCTGGCACCTTGCTCCTTCCGTCTAGCTGTCTCTTAAGAGGTCTTTGCAGCTGAGTACCAGAGCACCGATGAGCACTTGGGTTATTGTCGGTTTTGGATCTATCGGAATGCTGCTGCATTTGATAACATGAGCATGTATCATTTTATATATGTACAACTGTAATAAAGGCTGAGATCCCACACATGGTACTATAGGCCACAAGCAAATGTGGCTAGAAAGTTGCACTTTCCTTATTTATCTTGTATTTTACTTTCTTGAACTGGTTTTTCATAAATGGACATTTATCTAAATTGATTTTAATTAAAAACTAACAATTATACACACACACACACACACACACACACACACACACAAGGTATTTGGTTTCCATTGCATGTGTAAAATGTGCAGTGATGTGACCAGAGTAATTGGCACGTCCATCACTGTAGCAGGTACTGCTTCTTTGTCAGGAATATTTAAAATTCTCTCTGCTGTTCTGAACCGTGTACTTAATTGTGCCTACTGCAGTTAATTACCTGTGGAATAGGACATTAGCAGTGACCACCTCCCCTCTGCACTCCTCTCCGTGGGCCCCTCTTAGCTCCTCCCCAGCCTCTGCTGTCCCAGCCTGTGCTTGACTCTGAGGTCAGCTTCCTTACCTTTCACCAACGTGAGAGCTTAAGGCAGCGTCTCACGAGCCTGACTTACTTCCCAGAGCCCTCATACTGTGCTGCCACCAGCAACAGGGACTTGGTGTTTTGGTGGCCGAATGACATTCGGTTGCGTGTATGAGCCACATTGTGTTTATCCAGCCATCTGTCCCTGGACACCTAAGTTTACTGCATATTTTCACCCTTTTGTTAGAATGGTAAGCATGAATGTGTAGTCATGGCTCCCACATCGCGTAGTTTCCTTTGGGGATCCAGCCAGTAGTGGAGTCGCCAAGTGTGTGGTCACTCCCTTTCTAGCTTTCCATGGTGGCTGTCCTAGCATACTCAATGTATGAAAGGTCTTTTATCTCCATGGCTTTACTAGCATTTGTTATTTTTGATCTTTTCCAGAGTAGCCATTCTAACTAGAATAAGATGAGATTTCATTGTGGTTTTGTTTGCCTTTTTGAGATTAATGATGTTGAGGTTTTTAATTTGTCTTGCTTAGTCATGTGGTATTTCTTCCAAACATTATTTTCTGAAGACTGCAATAGTTTGATTATGCTTGAGAGTATACTCTAATGAGATAGAGGTATGGTAGTGTGATGTACTAACCAGGTCAGATTATTAATTTGATAGGTTGTATGTATAAACTTAAAATTTAGATGTATTATATATTCATAAGGACACTTTAAACGTAAAGTATAAAAACAAGAGACAGATAGGAAGTTGGAAGTTGCTTATTATTTTATTTAGAATAGCATAGCTTTGATGTGATAAAGCTCCCAGTACAGACAGTGGCTGCAGGTCAAGCAATCACGAAGCGTAGGTCTGCGATTTATGGGGTGGTCATCCCTGGAGGGAGAAGGGCATGCCGAGAGCCCAGTCCAGATTGTAAGTGCGCATGGAATAGCGCGTATGTGTTCACTAAGTGGCCGATGATGAGCCCAGCCCATCAGGAGGAAATGAGTGTGGCAGGTGGCCCCTGGGCAGGAGAGTTCCTGCGGGGAAGGTCCGGGAGTGTAGTGAGGATGGAAGGTGTGGGGTGTACGTGAGGAGTTTCTTATCCATTTGACTCTGCCTCAGATGGCCACCACTTAAATAGAGCAGGTGAAAAACACTCTTGGTTAGTAGTTATTGTCTACAGCCATACTACCCTGAATGCTCCCGATCCTGTCTGGTTAGTACATATTAAATTGCTCTTGTCTATTACATTTACCTTTTTAGTTGTTCGTTTAGAGTATCAGGAATTGAACTCAGGACATTACAACCTGCCAGACAGGCACTGTGTGCTGTGTGCTGTGTGCTGAGCTATATCCCTGGCCCCAAATTATTCTTATCTGACTCACTCTGAGGAGCATGAGCTCCCAAAGATGTAGTATCCACTTACATTTTTAGAGAGACAACAAAAGAGTGCAGGGTGGGAAGGAAATGCTGATGATTTAATGAGCAATTTCATTAGGAGAAAACCTCTGGAGAGAGACTATACTCAGTGTTTGTATCTTGTGATTACACAAAGGCCGAGTAGGTTCTTCTCAATTAATTGATCATGCGACAGGAATGACTGTCCCTTTTTCTGACTTTTGGATGAGAATGCTGAAATCAAGGGCATTAAGAAAGGGGTCAAGGCTGTACAGCAGTTGCTGGATCAGAAACCAGTCTCAACTCCATTTGACTTTCAGCTCCTGCACTTTGAAGATCCCCAAAATATCCTGGCTGTAACAAATAGCTCACGAGTACTTCAGCCTAAATTCAGATTAATCCTCTACTTTTTACCATCTTGAATGTGTTCTGTTCAGCCTTTGGCCTCCCAGTGGCTCAATTTCTCTATCCATGAGCTGGCTCGTGATTTCTTGGAACTGACCTGGGTATGCCGTGTTGACTCACGCAAGTGGAGAGAGGGCAAAGTGGGTCTTTTGGTGCACAGCAGATTCTTCCTGAGAGCAGTGCTGGCAAACACCTCCCCTGGCCTCCCTTGCCATGCCCTGATGACCTCTGCTGCAGACCCTGAGGAGCAGACAGGCTCTGTCACAAGCCCTGGATTTCGTCAAGAGCCCTCCTCTGTAGAGCTGTGAGCTGTGTGTGCTTTGGCAAGTTTCTTACTGTTCCAGGTATCTGTTTTCCCTTTGGTAAAATGAGGATAATCACATGGCTTCCTCCTAGGTAGACTAAAGGAAACGGCATTGGCAAGGACTCAGCCGAGGGGCTGACACATGTCCCTTCTGTATCAGCATCAGCTCTCGTATTTACACACCTCACTGGTTGGACAGTGGAATGCCACAGGGGCTCCCACCTTTTTTTCTAGTAGGCAAACCAGGTCCACTCACTTCATGGTGCTAACCATGTCTATACCTCACAGACTTTCTTTCACTTGGTCTCTACCAAGTCCAGAGAGAAGAGTCTGGTACAACACCAGAGTGCATTCTTTCACGTGAGAGTTTTGTAAAATTCTAAATAAAAGTGATAAAGGAGTTTGATGCTGTGGCCTGGGTAAGTGTCTCCCAAAGGCCCGGGCCTGTCCCCCAGCCAGTTGCACTCTTAGAACATGGTGGAACCTCTGAGAGATGAGGCTAGTGGGAGTCTTCCAGTTCCTCCCGGTTGTGTCCTTGCAGGGGTGCTGAGCACTGTGCCTGCTCTCTGTTCCCAGCCGGGTGAGGAGGGCACATCGCTCATCACCCCCTTCCTACAGTGATGTGCTGCTTTGCCACCTGCCAGAGCTAAGGGCCTAAGTGCTTAGGGACTGGACCCCCCACCACCGTGACCAAAGGAGGACTGCCTTTGTTTAAAAGTGGATTATCTTGAATATTTTGTTGTAGTCCTGGAAAGCTAACTAACACACTGGTAGAATAATGCCCACAATAAAAAGCTTGAAATATGTAGGCCTGAGGTGCTTATTCTCGTCCCGTTAGGGAGCCATTATTTAACAGTGCAGTAAAAGTGCTCAGGAAGCATATGAACACAGGACAGGCATTACCGTTTGTTTTGCTTTGTTCTTCCCCCTTTGCATGTAATATACTGTGGCGATCTTTGCATATGCCCCATGCGGTTTCACCTTTTTCTTTATAAATGCTGCTCAGTGTCCAAGTACTGCATGTGGACATGCTTACTTTACTGAGCCAGTCCTCAGCGGTGCATGCTTGGGATGTGCTCGGCCTCACAGTCCTGCCACAGGGCCCCGTGTACAATGCATTGGGTGCACTGTTAGGGCCCTTGCTGACTGTGGTCATGTTGGTTAGCATGACTTCCTTTGAGACAGGGTGTTGCTGTATTACCGAGGCTGGTCTTAAGTTCCTGGGCTCAAGCAGTGCTCGTGCCTGCAATTTGCAGTGCTGATGTCCTTACATACATGAACCGTGTCAATGACTATTTACTGAGTGATGATTGTCTCTCAAGGCCAAGGCTGTGGTGTGTAGGACAGAAGACCAAAGCAGCTCTGCCCTGGAGAGTACGTGTCCCTGGTAGCTACTATTTGTGCTAGCTCTGTGCAGTACTGATTATGTGCTGAATGTTCTCGGAGGCATTTGACATGCCATTTTATTTCATCCTCCTAACCAGCCTGTATGGTGGTTCTGCTTAATTTATGCTCATTTTACAAAAGAGCAACAGTACTCTCAGAGATGCAGTGTCCACAAGGTGAGCCAAACAGAGCTGGGTTGCATACCCAGGCCCTCGGGTCCCAAGGTCTGTAGTCTACAGCACCACAGTGTGGTGGGACACAAAAATGTAAAAAGAGTTGCCTTCCCTGGAGCCCCCAGGAGAGAGAAAGAGCAGCTCAGGAGCAGTGTTTGAGCTTAGTCCAGAGAGAGGTGGTGGTGAAGATGAGAAGACTGGATGATACCTTACAGGGGAAGAAGGTGCCACGGCCGACTGCCTGTAGAACCAGTGCTGCCCATTCTGGGCTGGCGTGCTCTGTGTTCTGTTCTCAGTGTCACATTGTAGGACCCATAGGCTAAGTGGGTTCTGGCACTGAGCAGCTGGATTTTTAAGTTAAGTCACATGTAGTATATAAGCTCCTTATGTTTGGGGAGCCACACGTGGCCAGTGGTTGCTGCACTCCAGCGCCATGTTGAATGAGAGCCATCCTGACAGGCAGAAGAGGGGCCTCGGGAGACCCTGTCCCTGACTGCCTGCCAGCTGCACACAGAAAAGCAGATCTGGAGGTAAGCGCCTTTTAAAAACTTAATTCTGAATCCTCTAAAAGAGGACAACACTGTGGAGGAATGCCAATCTTCTTTTGAGGGAACATACTGTGGCATGCGATATGACAAGGAGAGTGAATCAGTAAGTCCTCAAAGCCTGATAACCTTCAGATTTTCTTTCAGGCCCAACATTTAGATTAGTAGGGTTAGTTTGAGAGTAAAAATGTGGTTGAGCTCAACTTGTCAGCTGGCAGAGCTGAGGTACATAGAGAAACTGGCCTGAGACTGAAGGGGCTTGGGGAGGGAGCCTGCCATGCCCCTGTGGCTGGGGTTGCGTTCCAGGTGACACTGGGTGCTGTGACTTTCCAGATACCCCAGCCTGGCATGCACCCATGGCTGGGGTTGCGTTCCAGGTGACACTGGGTGCTGTGACTTTCCAGATACCCCAGCCTGGCATGCACCCATGGCTGGGGTTGTGTTCCAGGTGACACTGGGTGCTGTGACTTTCCAGATACCCCAGCCTGGCATGCACCTGTGGCTGGGGTTGTGTTCCAGGTGACGCTGGGTGCTGTGACTTTCCAGATACCCCAGCCTGCCATGCCCCTGTGGCTGGGGTTGTGTTCCAGGTGACACTGGGTGCTGTGACTTTCCAGATACCCCAGCCTGCCATGCACCCATGGCTGGGGTTGTGTTGCAGGTGACACTGTGTGCTTTCCAGATGCATCAGGCTGACTCTTATTTTGTAGCTTACTGACCAGTCTGTGTACTCGTTCATTTACTCATTAAAGATAAGATTCTAAGCAAAAATGTACATGGTCACTGTCTTTTTAATTCTTACTGTCTCATGGACAAAACACATTATTCAGATGATCAGATATTCAGTTGTTAATGTGTTAAGGTCATTAAAGGAGACCACAGAGTTTCACCTATGAATGTAGACATCAAGGTGAAAACTGATGGGTGAGCTGCAGTAAGGTTGTTAGGTGCAGCAAATCAGAATTTAGAATGCCCTGCCATGTATTTTATCTGGCTGCTGACTTTGGAATTGACTTGGCTGCCTGATGCTGGGGTCAGAGAGCTGACTGTGTCTGGAACTATCTGTGTAATTACACAGCTGGCTTTGGGTAGTGTATTGATTATCATGAGAACGAGGCAGAAGAGCCCAGTGATAATAGCCCTCCTGGGATGCCTCTTCTCTGCAGAGACAGATGTGGTGCTATTTATTAAGATAAATAATGTAACAGGCTAGCTTTGAGGAGGGGGCAAGGGTTCTGTCTCGGAACTCCCATCCCTTCAGGCAGTACTGTGCTTACGCTGCCACAGAGTGAAGCCTTTCCTGGTAAGGATTCATCACCCCTCTCCAGGCCTAAGTTTTCTTAGTAGACTTTGTTATCAGTCTCAGAGAAGATAAAAATTCCTTGGCTCCAATCTCTAATTGTATATTGAGCTAATTAATTTGATATGGTACTTGAAATAAATCAACTATACCATGTCCTTTTGTCTTGTGAAGCTTCCTCCTCCTCCTCCTCCTTCTCCTCCTCTTCCTCCTCTTCTTCTCCTTCTTCTCCTCCTCCTCCTTCTCCTGCTCCTCTTTCTCCTTCTTCT
>PVKA01047478.1:0-14206 GCA_004027165.1 Ctenomys sociabilis | reverse complement strand
CATCCAGAAGAAAAGCTGATTAGTATCCTGCAGCATATGCCATTCACTTTTCCTATTCTGACTTAATTGTTTTTAGTTGTTGTTGTATGTTTCCATTTGTATTTCCATATTTTGAAGTTTTCTGCTATTACTTCTGCCCATATTCTTTTTGCCATTTATATTGACTCGTTCTTTCTCACTGATGCCTATTAGTCTTAATGTTATTCATCTTTTCATAGTCTTGCAGTTGTTCAATTATTTTTCCCTGCATTCTACTTTTTAAGAGATCTTTTCTTACATTTTCACTAGCTACAATGGTGTCTTCAAGGTCTGAAAGTCTATTTTCATTTTCATTCAGATGGTTTTGCCAGTTACGATTGAGGTTTTAATTTTCTGTATATCATTTTGAATCTGCTTCATGCATTCTCTTTCTCATATTGCTTATTCAAGGATTCCATTATTTTATATTGTCCTCTATTTTTTTTATCAGTGTCTTCTTTAGAAGCACTTAATATTTCCTTCATTATAATTATCACTTCTTTTTTTACTTCAGAGATTATTTCTGACCTGATTTTCTCTATACATTTCTGCAGTTGTTTCTTTTCTTTTCTTTTTTTTTTTTTTTTTTTTTTGCGGAACCAGGGAGTGAACTCAAGCCCTTGCGCTTGCCAGGGAAGCACTTATTCCACTGAGCCATCTTCCTGGCCCTGCAGTTATTTCTTTACTTCAGACACTCTTATTTCAGAGATTTCAGGTGTGTGATTTCCAATTGCTTCTATACTATTATCTCCTGCATTTGTTCTGGGTGGGCCCAGGGCCTGATAATGCATTTTGCTCCTTCTCTTTGTCATTTTGTATAGCACTGTCTTTTGCCTTTTGGTGTAGAGCTTTGGTAGAGTTCCTACCTTAGCACCAGGTCCAGGTGGGTGTGGCTTGTGTCTGGCTACTGTGCTCCACTTCTTCCTGCTGCAACCCTTGGAAGTAAACCCGCTATTCCACTCTGGCAAGATGTTCTGCTTCTGGATCAGCTAGGTGCATCTTCTCTCTAGCCCCTCTGCAGGGAGTTCTGCTGCATGGTTCCATACTGGACCTGTCTGATGGAGGGAGTTCCACACACATGCCTGGTCTATGCATTGGCTGGAGTGAGGATCTGGGGAGCCTCGAGCAGTCCCACTCACAAGCTGGGCCTGGGAGCTGGCTGGAATGAGGGTTCTGTGGGCCCTGGGCAGTCTCACTCATGCTGGGCCTGGGTTCTGGCTGGAATGAGGGTGCTGCGAGCCCTGGGTGGTCCCAGTCTTAATTGATTTTTGTTGACAAATGAATAAAGAAAAACACGCTAGTTGACATTCCACCAATCATGTGTCATCATGCAATGCATTATTCTCTTTTTTTTTTTAGCTTAGCCTCAGAGAAATTCAAGGTGTATTTCAGAACATTTGTAATTGACATTACAAATTGAACAAGTCAACTGCATTGTACAAGAGCAGTTATACATCAGTCCTTATCCTTTTTGATGGCATCTCTTTTTGTTTTTTTGGCAGAACTGGAAATTGAACTCAGGCCCTTGCTCTTGTCAGGGAAGCGCTTATTCCACTGAGCCATCTCCCTAGCCCCTAGTCCTTATCCTTAATGTTTTCCACAAAAGAAAAAATACCAAAAAACAAGTACCAAACAATCCATTTTGGCTGGAAATGGTAACAAGTCACAAGGCAACTGGCACCAACAAATTCTAGCCTGCATATTGAATATCCAAACAAATAATGAGGACAGGCACCCAAACAAAATTTTAACACCAAATACACTGAGTACCAAATTCCACAAGTTTCAAAGCAGTCCAGGACCAAGGTATGATTAATACTAGACTGTTTCTCATTATAAAATGTTTGATATCGCAATGTTACCAGCTTCAGAATATCTTTAAAATATTTATAGAAATATGGGCCAACCAACCCCTGAAGTTTTGACTGAAATCAAAGTGCCACTGTGTCCCGTCCAGCGGGTCAGTCAACGTGGGTCACCTGGGAGAGGAGTGGGGAATGGAGGAGGGGACAAAGGACCGGAGATGCGAGAAATGGAGACAAGACAGGATTCTGATCGAGTCTCATTTATTCAAGGAAGTGGCACGGCTTTTATAGCAGGGGGAGAGGAAGTCAGCATCACCGATGATGCGGGCGTACTAAGGCAATCTTATAGGCTAGAGGCACTCACGTGATCCGCTGGGGTAGTATGCGGCAGGAAGTCATGACGTGGCAGCTTTGCAGGAAGAGAAACCGATGTCCATAATAAAATGGAGGCTCCGGGGCTATAGTGCCCCCCACACCACTGCATTTGAATTTTTGGGACTTTTAGAAAAGCCACAAGAAAGGAAATCATACTGTCAGGCTTTATTAGTCAGTTGATTATAGGAGTGGTGGTGATGCTGGTATTGGAACCCAAGGCCCATACATGCAAAGCATGCTCTCTAGCATTGAGTTATACTACCCCCACATGTGATATTTTTACATCAATTGAATTTGTCAAAGCCATTGAAATATAGATAGCCTCTATCTTTATTGCAACAAATACAGCTTCTTTAGTAGAGTTTGAAGTTCCCCTCCTGTTACTGAAAATTTCCTTTCCACTGGGACTGCCACATGAGGAGTATGTAAGCTGCTTAAAGCTGTCTTCCCTGGCAGACTGGGCAAGACGGATCTATGTGTACCAGAAAAGGATGAGAACAGCCTGGAAAACAGAGCTGAGATAGAGATAACTGAGGGTACCTCATGGACCTATTCACCTAGATATGCCAAGAACTGGTTTACCTCTAGTCTCACCAGTTATGTGGGGTAATATATTTTGTGTTTTGCAGAAGCTAGCCAAACTAGGTTCTGTCACTGGCAACCAAATATAGTCAAATACAGGTTGTTAGCTATGCTCAAAATCAAGAATGATCACTAATACTGGACTGGTTAAATACTGTAATATTCCATCAAAGAATGAATAATACTCAGCTGTTGAAAGTGATGAGTGCATGTCTTTGTTCACAAATAGGAAGTTGATGTTATATTGGTAAGTAAAAATTGAAAGGATTATTTTATTTCATAAATGAACTATAAATCTCAAATGCAAAAATGGGAACAGAATACTTGAGAATGTTTATGTCTGCACTAGCGAAAATCCAGGAGATCTGCCCAAATAAAAAGTAGTTCTTAGTAGTCATAACTATCAACTTTAATGTTGATTTTTTTATTTACCAAATTTTGACCTTTTTAGTTAACAAATTTATACTAGCTCTCAAAACTCTGATGCTACTAGAGTTTTTTTTTTTTTTGTATTTAAGACAGGATGCTCAGGGTGTACAGGGCCTCACTACATAGATAAGACTCATAGTGATCCTCCTGTTTACAGCCTCCCAAGTGCTGGGATTTTAGGTGCACACCACCATGCCCAGTCTCAATTGCTATCTCAGCGTGCCCTGGGGGTGGGGCCGGCACAACAGGCCAGGGGATCGAACTCTGTGCCCCTGCATCTGCCTAAGCAGATGCTTTAATCTGCTGAGCTACTTAGATGGCCATAGAGCATTTTTTAAAGTATGTGCATTCCATCATTGGTTTCAATGCCATCTGTCTGTCTATCTATCTATCATCTATCTATCTATCTATCTATCTATCTATCTATCTATCTATCTATCTATCATCTACCTACATTTCTCCATGGACAGGATTTTTTAAAACCAAAAGCTCATTTTTTATATTTATTTTTATTAGCACCATTTCTGCATGTTTGAAGTTTATTGTGGAGAATTGGCACATACACATAACACATCTTAGCTCTTTTGTCAACTTTTACCCTTCCTATATAACTTAACCCCCTTATTTGCAAAATTTCCTTTTTTCCCTTCCTTTTTTATAACCTTTCCTCCTTCTATCTCTCCCTTCTTCCAGCTCTTGTTTCCGTTCCCATCTGAAAAACATCTTCTGATTTCCTGTTATCTTTTATTTTGCTATTTTTTTTGAATTTCTCACATGAAAGAGATCATGTGATATTTAAGCTTGTGTGTCTGAGTTATTTCATTTCTTAATATGGTCTCAAGGTACATATATTTACCTATGAATACCTTGATTTTATCATTCTTTACGGAAGAGCAGCAGTACTCCATTATTTATAAATACCATGTTTTCTTTATCCATTCATCTGTTGAGTAACAGGGCATGTCCAAGATTTCACTGTTACAAATTGTACATTGTAAACATGGATATCCATGTATCACTATAATATGTCCTTAACTCTTTTGGGAAGATACTTAGAAAAGGAATAGCTGGGTCAAATGAAATTTGTATTTTTCCTCAGCTTGAGGAATCTCTATGCTGATTTCCACAGTGGGTGTACCAATTTACTTGTCCACCAACAATATAAAAATGCCCTGCCCCCATCCTGCAACCTTATTAGGATTTGATATTAGTTGATTTCTTGATGATAACTATTTTTTGTGTGTAGGATGGAATCTCAGTGTTGTTTTGATTTGCATTTTTCTAATGGTCAGTGATTTTGAACATAGTTTCATGACATTTTTAGTCATTTATGCTGTTTAGAAGCGTCTATTAGTTTTGGTTGCCCATCTTTGATAGGTTCTTTTATTTAGGGTGGGTCTAATTTTTTTGAGTTCTTTATGTATTCTAGAAGTTAGTCTTTTGTATGAGGAATATACGACAATTTTTCCACTGCTGTAGGCTGACTTTTCACTCTTGGTTGTTTTCTTTGCTGTGCAGAAGGCAAACAGAATTTGGTATGGTCTCACTTGTTGAGTCTCAGTATTATTTCTTATCATCCAGGGCTTGTTCAGAGAATCTTTGCCTATACCTATGTCTTCAAGTTTTACATATTTCATCTTTCAGCACATTGTCTCTGTTTCAGCAGTTAGATCTTTGACATATTTTGATGGTGAGAAATATTGGTCAAACATCAATGTTTTATATGTGGACTTCTAATTTTCCCATCATCACTTATTGAAGAAGTTCGCTTTCTTCTAATGTATGCTTTTGTCTCCTTTGCCAAACATCAAATAGCTGAATGTGCCTGGGGTTGTTTTTGCTTCTTCTGTTCTGTTCCATTTATCTATGTGTCTTTTTTTGTGTGTGAAAGTACCATATTGTTTTTAATAATGTAGCATTGTAATATAAGTTTAAATCTACACTTGTAATGTCTCTTGCTTTGCTTTTGTTACCCAGAACTACTTTTCAGTATTTATTTTTCTTCTCTCTCATTCAGTTTTGTTTTAGTGCAGAACATTGAAAATATACAATTAAGAAAGAGGAAGAAATATCAGAGAATGAACAACTTCAACATAAAATCTGGTACTATTTAAGCAGTTACCATTCAAATTTAGTTTTAGATTTGGTGGGTGACAAAATAATCTATTCTCAAGAAAATGTGAAACTCTGGTTCACAAGGTAGTTAGCATTATCAGGCATAGTTTCAGTGGATTTATGTACGACGATATGCCAACATAAGATACTTAACTGTTTTATACTTCTGAACCAGTTGGAAAATTTAAGAAGAAATACAATATATTTTGGGATTTTTCTGGGTTTCTCAGACCAATAAACTCATGTTCTGCATTGTTGTGAACTAGAATATTAGTTTATATCCTCCTGTCTTCCTGGAGATCTTTCTCTGGGTATTAAATGAGACATCAGTTCATATCTGATGTGTTCAAAGATAGCAAAGTTAACATTTCATTTAGTCTTGCTTAGCTGAAAGTATGAAAAAAGGAGTACTACAGTCAGAGGAAATTACCCATCTGCTTGCTTCATGAGGAAAATAAGTTCTCAAGTGAATGAAAAAAATGCCTCCACAAGATCACTAAGAAAATGGCATTCATTAACATACCTGTCTGAAGCAATGATTTAAACCTCCCTTAGTGGTCTATGCTCATGTCACTAGTATGGAGTCAGTTATTAAAGCCTTTACTCTATGCTTCTTTTTTTTTTTTTTTTTTTTGTCTTTTTGAGACAGGGTCTCACTATGCAGTTCAGGCTGGCCTTAAGCTCACTTTGTAGCTCGGGCTGGTCTCGAACTCACAACAATCCTGCTGCCTCAGCCTCCCGAGTGCTGGGATTACAGGCCTGCGCCACCACGCCCGGCTCTACTCTATGCTTCTTGATGGTATTATTCAGGAATTAAAAGATAATCAAGTTATATGTCTTTATGCTATTGGCCAACTGATTTCCTATTCTCATACCTTCAGAAAAATGAGACAAAGTATCACTTTAGACTGCACTTACAGCCTTCTTTCATTACAACTGGAAAATTTTTTTGAAGAAATGTATTTAGCAGAAACTGAAATGTACATTTGATATTCTCAACCTTTTCTTCCTTGTAGAACTAGCTATATGAAAATAAACTCTTAACTTATTGAGTTGACTGTTACAGCTTACTTCTCATTCCAAGTGTGTCATCTTTATTGCAATGTTCATGTGACAACAAAATGAGGGTGTTTCAGTGCATTACTTGTATTGCAGCCCTCAGATCTCCAAACACAGAAGAAATGTTACAAGAAATTAAGCCTCTTTCCATTCCTGTAATTGAATATCTTCAGAGCTCACCATTGGGGAACAGGAGATTGCATTCCTGAGAGGAACACTGTACTCCTCAGGCTGAAAGGAAGACAGAAAAGTGACCAAATTACTGATACACTATGTGTCATATTCAGGAGCTGTTATGGTTTAAAAGCCTCATGCAGTCAAGGGGCAGCTTCTGGAGTTTGTGATTGTTATGGGTGTGAGTGTCCTGGGGCAGATACTCTGCATTATAGTGTGTGTGTGTGGGGGGAGAAGTTAGCTATGTGCCTGAGCTGCTGCCATTCCCTGTGCTCTCTGCTTTTTGCCCCCAGCATGAAAGGCTGCTCTCTGCCATGTGCCACTTTGCCTGTACAGCCAACTGAACATGGACTGAAACCTCCAGTAACTGTGAGCTAAATAAAGCTTTCTTTCCTTAATTTTGAGTGTTGGGTATCTGTCCCAGATATGACAGAAGAGTAACTGAGACAGAATTTGGTATCAGAGAAGTGGGGGTTATTGTTCTGACTAAACCTGACCATGTGGATTATGAACTTTTGGGAATGGCTTATGGGAAGAGATAGGAAAGAGTTAGAGATGTCACCTATAAAAGGAGTGCTGGAACAGCTTCAGCTGTTCTGTATGGGAGATTCCGGTCAGAGTTCAGAAGACCAGAATGCTGATAGAAATCCTCTCTGTAAAGATCAGGCTGGGGATATTTCTGCAGGAAAAAAGGACTGCATTGGTTGTTGGACTCCAGATGATTTATATTATGGCTTGACAGAAAGTTTGTCTGAATTTTGCTGGTGTACAGAGACTGCACCTGAGACTGAAATTAAGCACACTGACTTGATTAGTTTTTCAGAAGACATGTCAAAGAGGTTAAATGCTGAGGCAGTGGCACGGCTATTGTTGGGGACTTTTAGCCAGATTTATGTTGAATCAAGAGCAAAAAGCCCAGCAGGATGATTTAAAATGCTGTGAGCTTGGCCAGAAAGGAAGTTCCAATAAAGCTGTGGAATGCAAAGATAGAGCTGAGAGGATTTCCATTGCAGAGAAGGAACAAGAGAATGGAAAGGATGGCCTGAGGGCATCAGAGAAAGCAGCAGGTCTCCATTTTCAGCCTCAGAATTGCAAGAGTGAGAGACTTTGCTGCCACCAGGAAAGCTGTAGAGCCCCATGTTTCCAGAATGGAGCACATCAGGTTCCAGAATGGCACCGGCATAGAGAATTTGTTCCTTGGAATCAGGGTCAGAATGCTCAGCAATCCAGGCACTCAACCCTTACAGCCAAGAGAGAAGGAACCCTGGCTCTTGCTCCAGCTGGCAGCAGACCTTTGCATCATCCACATGGTATCAGTTTTAGACGATTGTATGTAAGAGTTCTGAGGTTAAGAAGGTTGATTTCAGAAGCCCTAGGAGGCCAGGCAGTGTGAAGCCTATGCAGCAGAAACCCCAGAAGACTGCAAAAGCCAGGAATGTGGATCATATAAGGGAAACTGCAAGGAGGGAGCAAAGTAGGCCTAAGAGAGAAGTCATGGGAGCTACCACCAGGAGAACTATAGAGACAGAGCCACATGGAGTTCACAATGTGCCACAGATTGCTTCAGATGTTCCACATGGAACTACGGGACTTAATTGTCCTATTGAATTTTGGACTTGTGTTGGTTCCAATGATTTGCATTCCCTTGTTCTTTGTACCTTTTGGAATGGTAATGTTTATTTTATGTCACTGAACATTGCAAGTGTTTAACTTTTCATTTGTACAGGCGCTCATAGCAAAGAGTTTACTTTTGATCTTGGAGACTTAGGACTTGGACTTTTCAGCAATGCTGAAACTGTTGGGACTTTGGCAACTCTTAGAGATGGACTATAATGCCTTTTGCATAAAGGGATGTGCACAAGTATTTTTGGGGGCCCATGGGTGGAATGTTATGATTTGTGTATAGGTATCCCCCCAAACCTCATGTAGTCAAGGGGCAGCCTCTGGAGTTTGTGATTGCTTATTATGGGTGTGAGTGCTCTGGAGCAGATACTCTGCATTACTGTATAAGGAGGGCAGAAAAGTTAGCTATCTGCCTGAACTGCTGCCATTCCCTTTAATCCCTGCTCTTTGCTGCCACCGTGAAACGTTGTTTTCTGCCATGTGCTACTCTGTGTTTAGACCCAACTGAGTATGGCCTGAAACCTCCAGTAACTGTGAGCTAAATAAAGGCTTTCCTTCCTTAATTTGTTGGGTATTTGTGTCAGCAAAGAGAGGAGTAACTGTGATAGGAGCCAAGAAAAAAAAAAAAAAAAAAGAATGCTGTCACCCACGTTTTACACTTTGGTAGGGCAGGGTTCTGAGCATAGGTTTTGTGTGGGCATCTGAGTTTGTATCTTCTAAGCTGTTCAGTAGGTAAGTTTCTCCACTCTCCTAGCTTTACATTGCTCAATAGTAAAACTGAAGTCATCCCTGGTGTAGTGGATTTCTAACAGGTGGTCAACTTATTATACCCAGCTGAACTAAACTAGCATGGTGCTGAGAGTAGTAGGCCCACCTGAGGATTGTTGCCAGCAGCATAAAGGCAGAACAGGAGAAACTACCAAAACTTTGTTAGGGATGCTGTTTGCAGAAGCTGTTGGAAGCTGCTAGTTCACTTGGGCTGTTCTGGAGGACCTGCGTCATGCTGGCTTTCCTGATGAACTTTGGAGAAGTGTGGGTCCTCACCTTGAGTATCAATTCTTGGTTTTGGAGATGGTGTACTGCTCAGCCTTCTGAAGCTTATTTCATTGGCTTCCTGATGGGAAAATGGCTTTCCTCATTGCTGGAGGAGCTCGGGACCTCACTGTTGCTGAGGATGGTTGTGGTACTTTGGGGGATGCTCTGGTGCTTACTTTGAAAGTTGTTTCCTAGCACAGCTCCTTCATCCTTCTGGCATAGACTTCCTAGCTTCCACCAGTGACCTTTGGGTCTTTCCAGCATATATTCATGAAGTGGGCCTGTGTAAGACTTTGTTGTGGGCTGAAGGCCTCCAGTTGGACTTATAGGAGGCACTGTTATGAGCTCTAGGCCTTCAGCTGGATTCATTAATATTTAATGTGTGGATAGATTTCCTGTACTTGTGATTCTTGGGTGATTCACTATAAAATACTATTACAAAACATGCCCTGTACTATATTATTCACCTTGCAAAAACCCCAAACCATGACACCTAGTAATAGCTACTTTACTCAGTTGTTGCAATGATTATACAAAAGAACATTTTAAATTATTGAGGCATATATGGCAAACCTCAGGTATTTTAGTTTATTTCTTGCATCAGAATATATTTCCAAATTCAGAGCATTAATGAGTACAGAACACTAGGATCCAACTTCACAGTTGTTCAATAAAAACCAATTTGAAGGGTCAGCAAGACAGCTCAGTGGACTAAGTGCCTGTTTAGGCAAGTGCAGGGACCAGGGTTTAATCCCCCACACTACATGCAGTGCAGGCCCTGTCCCCAGGCACACTGAGCCTTCCACTGAGACCAGGCATAGTGGTGTGCCCCTGTAATCCCAGTCCTGGGGAGGCTGAAAACAGAAGGATCACTACAAGTTGGAGTTGCGTAGTGAGACCCTGTACTGAATACATTAAAAGAAAATCAATTTTGAGTAAGATGATATAGGGGCTGGAGAGATGGCTCAGTAAAATAATAACTTCCCTGGCAAGCACAAGGGCCTAAGTTCAATCCAAGGTTCTGCCAAAAAAAAAAAAAAAAAGATGATATAGTCTTTGAAAAAAAATCAGGTACAAATACCCTGCTTTTAACCATCAAATCTAAGTTGGCTTTGTCTTGTATAATTTAATGTCATACTTTATTCATTCAATATCTGTGTATAGTGCATATTCTCAGAAGGCATTGTTTTCAGTACTGAAGATTAGAAAGTTGGGTAGAAGAGATAGGACTTCTGCCTTGAAGTTGATTCCTCTATGGGATACAAATTGAGTAATTAGCAAGGGTCAGAAGGATCATTCCATGCTTATCGTGGGGCAACTGGAAGCAGTGGCCACTCTGAACATGCAAATTATTTCATCTTCCTGAAGTACTGTGTGTCTCTCTGTTCTCTTCATACTGCCCTCTGTACCTTCTCTTAAGGTTTTCCATGTGTAAAACCAAGTGTGGGCTAGGAAAGTAGTTCAGTGCTAAAGTACCTATCAAGGATATGCAAATACCTGGGTTTAGCTTCCATAATTGTAAAATAAATAGAAAATAAAAATAAAACCCAGAGTGGGTTAAATTTTAAGAGCTTTCCCCCTCTCAGCTGTTGCTGAGACTCCTGGAATTTTAGAATAGAAAAGTGTTCCTATACTGAGGAATCGCAGGCCACCTAGTTATGCTCTCCTTTTGGACTCCTCCCAGTGGGGGTGAGAGTCAGGCAGAGGATAGAGGACAAGGTAGAGGAGTTCTTGTGATCATGTATAACTAGAATAAGGTGCAGTAAAGAGGGAAACATACAAAGTCAAGTTTAGTAGGTATTTGGTAGACCCCGGGAATTCTGACATGGAACACTACATTATATGTCTTTGTGAAAGGATTCATTTGATAAATATCTGAACACTGCTGAGGTAACAGACATTATTCTGGGAGTGTCAGTAAACCAAACGGTCCAAGTGCAGGCCCTCCTGGAGTAAACAGACAGAGATGCAGAATGCAGGTTTATTCTCCCCAAACTTTACTAGGAATCAAGACGTTAAACATGTGGATCTTAATGTTGTATAGCTGCACCTCTAAGGATATATGAAGTTCCAGTTCATTTAATCCAGTGGTGATGAGATGAGCTCACTTCAGAAAAAGACGCTGTAGAGGAAGGTCCTCTAATCACAGACAGCCACAGAGAACAGGTCAAAGCAATGAACTTTTGTTATCCTAAGACACATCTGCATTCTCCCCTTATTTTTCTTAGCTTAGGACAGTACTCCACAAACAGCACTTTAAAAGCATATTTAAATGTATGCTTGTATTTTTTACGTTCTGGAAGCAAAGACTGAATTATCATCTAAGCTGAACACCAAAGGGTCTCCTAGTTTTCTTCCTCAATACTACGTTTATACCATTTTACATGCACTCTGTGAGGTACTGTAATATCCCTTAGACTTCCGGAAAGGAAGGCTCTGAAAAGTCAGGAAACTCATTCAAGGCCCTACAGAAGGTGGCTGGGGTAATCTGAAGCCTGGAACCCCACTCTCAACAGGCATTGTTTTATCATCCATTTTTCTGGGTCACTCAGCTCACAGACGCCCAAAATGAAAACCTCTGGAGATGCCCACGCAAGCTTTTCCCCAACTGCTATTCTCCAGCATATGCTGCACTGGTCAAGTCCCTGAGCAAAAATTAAGAGGTGGCTGTCTCCACCTGTGACATCAACCAGACGATGTAGCCCATGGAAAGGCAACCAATTCCACCAAACATCAATGGATGGAGGCCTGCAGTTCTACGTGGAAATGATAAACCTTATCCACCCTACCTACAGAATAAGATCAAAAGTTCAGATTCTTCTTGCAGAAAAATAATTTTCAGGATGTGTGAGAGGTATAATAGGTTAGGCAGAACTTTTAAAGTAAGTGCAGGCATTCAAACAAATGAGATGAATTATTTCCTGGAACTGGGAACATTTATGCTTCTCTCAAGGGGATGAAAGCCTCAGGAAAGGTGCTCCCACCCCAGGACTAGACCATTTTAAAGGTATGCGCTCAGTTCTCCGTCTCTTTTTTCTTTCTTTTTTTAAAGATAGGTGATTTAAACTTCCTTTGCATTTTCTCAACCTTTATTTTAGGATCACGTCTTTCGTCTCTGCTTCCTCAGTTTAGCCGATTTGGGGACTTACAGCATTCCTGAGGAATTCTAGGTGCACCGAGTCTGGAAAGAGGGCGCCCACATCTAACCAAGGAACCTTCCACGGGGTACCGGAAGCCGCGCTCTCCTGACAACAAGTACAGCTCTCCGCGGCAGTTTTCTTCTCTCGCTTGTCTCGCGGTCTCCCGAGGTCCGCGGAGAGTGCGGCGATCTCCCGGCGGAAGCCACAGCGGTCACAGCTCTCAGCCTGGGGCGGCTCGCGTGCTTGTTTGAAAGAGCTTTTCAATGCCGAAGCCCGTGTACAAAGTCACCAAACAAGTGCGCGCCTCCCCACCCGAAGCCTGTGCTGGCTCCACTGGACTGAGAAGCTGAGGAGGAATACGAGGGGAGCGCGGCTCCGCGGCCGGTGGGCTCTAGGACCTGCTGGGACTCGCGACGAAATCGCTGCCCGGGGGGGCGGGGCAGGATGCGGGCGCATGCGCGCTACTCTCTCGCCGGCGGGCGGGCGCTCGCGCGCAGTGGAATGAAGTGAAACAAAACAAGCCCAGCCTTTGTATCCTCTTAAAGGAGCCGCGCGCTTCCCTCCTGGCCCCGCCCCCGCCCGCGCCGACCCGGGTTCCCTGCGGGAGCGCGCCGACTGGGCTTCCCTCAGGAGCAGCCCGCCGCGAGGGCGCGAGCCAGCGGGAGGCTGGGAAGGCACAGGGCTCCTCCGGGGCAGGAAGAAAGGAAGAGAACTGGAAACTAAGCGGCGCGGGGCGGCGCGAGTGGACTCTGGTCCGGACGAGCGCGGCCGGCGCCGGGACGCGGACCCAGGCTGCGGAGAGCAAACAAAGCTCGCGGGGGCCCGGAAAGTTTGTCCCGCGATGGCTTGAGCGCGCGCGGAGAGGCAGCCGCTCGCTCGGCGCGAGAGATGCTCCTCCCGTGAGCCGCGGCGGCGGCCGGGCACCTGCCTCCCGCGCCCTCGCCTCCTTTTAACTTCATTTATTTATTTTCCGTCGAGGCAGCGTGAGTCGTCATGTCGAAAGTGGTCCAAAAGAAGAATCACTGGACGAGCAGGGTGCGCGAGTGCACCGTGAGGCGCGGGCCGCGCGGCGAGCTGGGGCTGGCCGTGCTGGGGGGCGCGGAGCACGGCGAGTTCCCGTTCCTCGGTGCGGCGGGCGAGGGCGAGGGCGAGGGCGAGCTGCTGCTGGAGGTGCAGGGCGTCCGCGTGTCGGGCTTGCCCCGCTACGACGTGCTGGGCGTCATCGACAGTTGCAAAGAGGCCGTCACCTTCAAAGCCGTCCGACAAGGTAAGGCGCAGGACGGGGACCCTCGGAGCCTGCCTTCCTGCCCTGTGCGCGGCGTGGACGACCTGCCCACCTGCACTCGAGAGGGGCTGCGAGTGCGCGGGGAGGCGGGGAGAGGCGTCGCAGGCCCGAACGCGAACTTGGTCTCAGCCCCCATTGCCTCGCAGCCGGCTCGCGTCTGGGGGGAGAGCTGGTGAATCGAGGCCGGACAGGTGGACGCCTCTCGCGTCCACGGGTCTCCTGGCCCCATGCTGCTGACCGCTCTTCGCCGCCAAGTAGTTCCCAGAGCGGAGGAGTGGGTACATGGAAGGCGAGGGTGCTGTTGAATGACTTCGACCGCTGCAGGTGGCCGGCCTAGGACATTGAGCCCACTGGCCGGAGAACTCACCCAGATGCAGCAGGGGAAGGGGGTGTTGCCTTTATGGCAGGGTCAAAGCCAAGTTTACCTTGCCATCGCTGTTGATAAAATAGCTGCTACTTATTGCACAGTTTATTCTGTGCAAGGCTCTGAAGGCTTTTATTTGCAGTATCTCATTCCATTCTCGGTTCCAACTTAGAGGTTTTTTTTTTTTTTTTTTTTTTTTTTT
>PVKA01047477.1:0-14311 GCA_004027165.1 Ctenomys sociabilis | reverse complement strand
AACAATAAAGAGCTCTCAAAGTAATAGTTATGCAGGACTATATAAAATATATTAGATGAACCCTTACTTAGAAGGTCAATGAAGATTTCTATGAAACAGTACCAATCTTATGTCGCATTATACACTTATTATATTTTTCATATATATGTATGTATAAAGGATAGGGAAGAAGTAATATAAAGTCAACAGAAGATAGAAATATACTTTTAAAAGTTGTTAGTACTAGGAGAAGATGTACAATGTGTTTTAGATGAGTTGTAATTCAAAGATATAGTATAAATCTCAAAACAAAAATTAAGATTAAGCATTATTCAGAAAATTAAATACTAATTAATTAAAAATTAAATGTTTCAAAACATTTGAACTAAGAAATACTTTTCATGATAGCAAAGAAATACTAAGAATAATAACGAGATAAATGCTGGAATGATGAATAAATGACCATCGCTCTAACAGTTTGGGGATAGGGTATCACACAAAGTTCTAGTGTGTTGTGGACATGGTTAAGGACCATGACACTTCCTGGTGGCCAGGTGTTCACTTGTGGGACTGAGATACAGCTGTTTCCTTGAAATCCACCTTTCAGTCCTATATGGAATTTTGACCGATAGGGTGCAAGAGAAGTCCATTTGTAGAGTGTGCCGATGGAAATATTTTGCTGCTGTACACAAAAGAATAACTGAAAGACTACTATTGTATTCCTCTTATTCTCCTGTGTTTCATTGTTTGCCCTATTCAGTGGGTTCTTTCCATTCTTGTCCAGGGGGTTGTGATCATTTTGCTCCCTCTCTAGAGCATCATTTAGTAGTCTGTGTAGGCTTGGCTTTGTTATCATGGAATTCTTTAGTTGTTTTTTTGTCATGGAAGTATTTTACTTCTCCATTATACTTGAAAGAGAGTTTTGCAGGATGTATCAGTCTGAGTTGGAATTTGTTTTCTTGCAAGACTTGAAGTACTTTGCTCCATGCTCTTCGTGACTTGATGGTTTGTGAAGAGAAATCTGTCATTATTCTGATGGGTTTTCCTTTGAATGTGATCTATTTCTTTTCTTTGGTGGCTTTTAGTGCACTGTTCCTGTGATGAATTTCTGGGATCTTGATTATTGTATGTCTGGGAGTGGTTTTAACTGGGTTGATGTTATTTGGAGTTCTACATGCTTTGGTTGCCCTAATGTCAGATTGTTGCCCCATATTTGGGAAGTTTTCTGCTATTCCTTCTGCCCATATTCCTTTTATGTTATTTGTATTGACTCCTTCCTTCTCATTGATGCCTATTAGTCTACCATTGTTCATCTTTGCATCATCTTGCAGGTTTTGAATTATTTTCTCCTGCATCCTAGTTACTTTTAAGAGATCTCAGCTTACTTTTTCACTAGCTGTAATGGTGTCTTTAAGGTCAAAAAGTCTATTTTCACTTTCACTCAAACGGATTTGCCAGCTTGTGACTGAGCTTTCAATTTCCTGTATATCACTTTGGATCTGTTTCATACATACTATTTCTTTTCTATATCGCTTATTCAGGGGATCCATCATTTTTATATTCTGCTCTGTTTTTTTTTTCTAATCACTGAATTCTTTAGAAGCACTTAGTAATTCTTTGATTATAGTTATCACTACATTTTTTAATTCAGAAATTATTTCTGATCTGATCTCTGCCATGTTTCTGCAGTTGTTTCTTTACTCCCAATGCTAGTATTTCAGAGATTTCAGGTGTGTAATTTCCCATTTTCTGTATACTAGTGTCTCATGCATTTGTACTGCGTGGACTCGGGGCCTGAGACTGCTTTTTGTTCCTTCTCTTTGTCATTTTGCATAGCACTGACTTTGATCTTTGGTGTGGAGCTTAGAGTTATTACCTTAGCACCAGGTCCAGATCTATGTAGTTCAGACTCCTCCAGGTAGGTGTGGCTTGGGTCTGCTGCTGTGCTCCACTTCTTCCTGCTGTAGCCTTGCAGGTGATCTGGCAAGATGTTCTTCTGAATCAGCTGGGTGAGTCTTGCCTCTAGCCTCTTTGGAGGGATTTCTGCTGAAGGGTTCCACACTGGGCCGCACTCTGGGTCACTTCAGGATCGGCTGCCTGGATGGTCTCACTCACACACTGGGCATGTGCTCTGTGTAGATTCAGGGTCCAGAGGCCCAGGAGGTCTGACTCACATGCCGGGCCTGCACTTTGAGTGGGATGATGATCCAGCCGCCCTAGGCGGTCTGACTCACATGCTGGGCCTGTGTTCTGGGTCGCTTCAGGGTCTGGTGGCCCAGGCAGTCTCACTCCTCATTTGTGTGCTTGGTAGAGTGTAAATACATATATTGGACTTGTGGTGATCCTCCTGTTTCAGCCTTCCTAATGCTGGGATGACAGGAATGTGCTACTACACCTGGACTCGGTTGTTGGCTCAAGAGGCCTCAGGAGTGGGACTGGAAAGGCAGTTGGACCTGGGACTGAACCCTGGTCCCTGGGCTTGCCAAAGCAGGAGCTTTGTTCCCTGAGCTATCTCTCCTTTCCTAACATTTATGTTAGAACTGATGTATGAAAAGGAATCAACTAAATTTCTAAATCCTTGATATAGCTCATGATTTTCGTGATATTTTTTGTGAGCATGTGATTTTTTGTAAAAAAAAAAAAAAAAAAAAAAAAAAGATCCTGTCTACTATTGACAAGGAAAGAATGAGTAAATTGAGTTGATTCCTTTAAGGCTAACATGCAATAATAATGGAGACAGAGTTATGACTATAAAGTGTTAAGATCTACCAATACATTTCCTTTGATTTGTTCATATATAATCAGATGAAACTTACATACCAGCAAAATATCTGAACTATTGCTAGGATACAGTAAACAAATTATATGAAACATGCTAAAATATAGTTTGTACAGGAAACAGTGCAATGTAAGGAAAGAACAATAAATGAATCTGCTGGGAAATCTGTAATTTGAGAGAAGGTGAACTGAGCCTGAGTAGAGAAGTGGCTTTACAAGAGTCCTGCCAAGCGATTTCTTTAGGAGCATATGGTGTGTGTGCAAGATACTCCCAAGGCATGTGGAAAAGTGAACCAACTAAGAAATTCCTAAAATGAAGCTTTTCCGAAGAGCCACAGAAGTTGTGATTTTCTTAATGGTCTAATTTGTAAGCACAAATGCTGTATACTGTTGAAGTTTACGATCAGAGGAGAAATAATGATAACATTTTGTAATGTTACCTGAAATAAAGGGATCACCGCACACAGGACTTTCAAGGCATCCAGTCTGAGCCCCTCTTGTGTCTATGTGGAAAGCGCAGCCGGAGCTCAGCCCCAGCCAGGGAGGCCAGGCTCCAGGCTTCCTGGCTCCTGGAGGTCAGCCATGGCTCACTGTACCTGTGTTTCTCCAACTTTCAGTCCGACATTTCATGTGAAGTTCCTTTTGGCTTAGCAAAAGGAATTTACATTTATAATTCACAGCTAAATTTTTGATAAGATCTATTAACTTTTCCTTAGTAAGTGTACCAGGTAATGATATCCTAGATGGGTTTTTGTGTGACAATCATGTAAAAGATCTTTTAATTTACAATTTTGTTTCCAAACACCCATTCAGACTTTAAAAAAAGGCAGAACTCATCTGCTCTGATCTCTGTTATCCACCCCCTTAAAAGTTGGAATTATCTGTTTGGAGTCCTGCATGCTATGTGCTGCCTGTAGTGACTTTGGCTAAGGTGGAATCACCTGACTGCAGGCTATTCTTTTTTCTCATATCTATTGATATCAGACAGAATTAACCAGAGAGATTCTGCTGACCTTTGGTCCAGAATCTGTCTAACATGCTGTTTGGGGCAGACCTCTTTAAGGAGCTATCTTAAGAGTGGAATATATCTCAGTCTGATCATTATCTCCATTTTTATCCATGTCCTGTTTCTCTGTTAAAGATTCTGTTCTCAACATAACTTTTCAGGTTGAACTTGTAATTCTAGTAATGATGGCAGAGCCATGGGAGGTTCCTTTTGTTTTATTAACAATCCTGGGAGATATAGTGTTTCTCCAAAGATTTATAGGAAATGACAAGCAGAGGCTCATATATCCCCTGGCTCAATTCACTCAACTTGTTCGGGTTTTCCCTCTGTATAAACTATTGTACTAGGGACTAGGAACAGAAGAATGAATAATACTCAGACTCTGTGCTTGGCAATTTCACAACCTGGTAATGGAAATATGCAAGAAAATTACTAGTAGCAATGAAAATAGTGAATATAATAATGGAAGTGTATACAGCAGAAAGAATTTGTGCAAAGAACCTGGTTGGTGAAAACTCTACTGGAAGAAGTTTTCTAATCTTGGATTTCTTTTTTCAATACTCAGGGTTGAACCTAAGGCCTTCACACTGAGCTATATCCACAGCCATTTTCAAAAATTTTGAGACAAAGTCTTCCTACATTTCTGAGTTGCCCAGGCTGGGCTTGAACTAGTGGCCTTCTTGGCCTTTAAAGGATCATTAAAAGGCTTTTAAAAAGTGTATGTGGTTGTTGCAAAGTCTCACTATGTAGCTTGGACTCATAGTAATCTTCCTGCTTTCAGCTTCCCTACAGCTGGGACTACAGGTTTAGGCCACAACACCTGGACTCTGGCTGGCTTAGCTTGCCCTGGAGGTGGGGCTGGCATGGGATGTGGTGTTAGAGATTGAACTTTGGTCCCTGTGCTTGCCTAAGCTTGCCCAAGCAGATGCTTTAGTCTGCTGAGTTATCTCCCTGACCGTTATTAAGAGTTTTCTGTGGGGTACAAGGCCAAATTAGGCACACGGATATATAAAAATCCATTAGACATGGATGTGCAAAAATCTATAGATGTATCTTGTCTGTGTAGGTTTTGTCTACTTCAGAATGAGAGAGTAGTCATGAAGAGTAGAGGAGGTTGGAGGAAATTTAATGCCAATGGCTCATATTCCTGATAAAAGTATGTAATACTTTGGATTACAGATAACATTGATTGAATTATATTGATTTTTCAAGAATATGAACTGAAAGGTCAGAGTTGTACTATGCATAATTGTTTGCCATCAGGAGAGGGCACCTATCTCTTTCCAACTCCAAGTAGCCTTTCTATTGGCTGCTGTCTTGTTCCCACCTATTTTTTCAAACACATAAACAAGCAGCCCTTGTGGAATTCCTGCCAGGAACTTAAGGGAATCGCTATAGACACAGCCCTGAAATCAGCTGGAAGAGAAACTTAAGAGGCGAGACTTACACAAGGAAATGGACCTGATCTCAAACTTTTCCTTAGAAACTTGGGTACTCCTAGCTACCTGCGTGGTGCTTCTGTATCAGTGAGTAACTTTACAGGATCCTCTGCTCAGGACCTTTGGGTGGGGTGTGATCAGACCTATCTTTCCTTCATCTTTTTGGATGATCAAAAGAGAAAGGAAGTTGCTACAAACACATAAAGGATTCCTATTGATCTTATGCAGGTACTTTAAACACCCCACCCTCCTCTGCGCAATTCCTCTTTTCTCTGGCTAGAATGTTGTTGACATGATTTATTCCCCCCTGGGGATGATCTGATTGACATTTTGAACTTAGACAAATGTACTAGAATTCACAGAGACAGATTATGAACAATTGCTTAACATGTGCAGGAAGAACTTCACCTCCTTCCCAAACTTTGGGAATTCTCGGCAGGTGCATGGGTTGTGTCTCATATACGTTGCCATCTTTGTTCTTTTTCCTGGAAGACATGTGTGGAAGGCTTGGACCCTAAGGACAAGGGTATTTCCTGCTTCCCGCACCTATCCACCAACATATATCACACAAGAATCCTCAGTGTACACCACATTTCATGGGAAAGCCGATTGCACACCTTCTTTTCTGTGACCTTTTCTTGAACATACTGTCCTTCTTAAAACTCAGTTACTTCACCCAATAATATATGGATTTATTTACCCCTAAAAGATGAACTTTTAGAGCAGAGGACATTGGATCTTGGAGAATAATCCCTACCAGGACTTTTATGAGGTGTCCCTAATAAATTCATGAAACACAGATCCTTTCATGGAAGTTTTTTTTTTTTTAATTTTACATTTACTAGACTTGTACAGGATACTGGAAGATATCTTGCCTTAAAGCCTCACCATTAGATAACAGGAAACAATTCAATACCTGGTACATATTATGGCTACTTAATTTATGTTGCATTATGCATGTATCAACAGGAAGGTTCTTACTTCTGGAAGATCCCCACCGGTAGCTAAAAGCACTTGCGAGGCTTGTTGACTACTCATATATACCACATCTTTTAGCGATACTTTCCCAATTAGTTGCCATGGGTTTAGTTTTTAGAACTAGCAGCTGTAAGATCAGAATGTTGATTCTAATCTTTCTTAAGTGTGCCACCTGTCTTTCACATCAATGTGAGAATGTCTGCAGGACCTTCCTCCTAAATGTGGGAGTCTGCAGATGATGTATCTTAGATTAGTTGAAGGCAAGACTCTTCTGGGAACACCAGTGATAGTAGAATTGTTTGGGTACACAGAAAGTTAATGTATAGAGGCAGTGAGCTAACTGCTCCGTGATTGATAATCCTGTTAAATATAAGCATGACTGACATTGTGCTTACCAGGTAAGTCTCACCAGTGAAGGCCCAAATTGCATGAGAAGAACAACCTAGACATAGATTCCTTAGTGAGGCACTCCTCTGCACAGTGTCATTTAGGAAACATTTGGGACTCTTTATAGAAAAGAAACTGGGACTGCTCCCAGGGCTCTCTGGCAAATTAACTTTAAAAACTAAAAAAAATTCTCTAATTTTTTTTTTCACTGTTTTATTTTTATATACGTACTTGGTTAAAAGAAATCAGTGAATTTCTAGGCTTACTTAAGTTAACTGAAGAGCCTTTCTAGATCCAACATATGCCACAAACACAGTCTGAAGTAAAAGTGGAAATAACATTTTTCTACAGACAGGCTTGGATATGCTAATCCAATATGTTAACATGTTTCCTTTCTCTGGCAGCAGGGCTGATTGATACCTGGCTGCTCGGGCACCATGCACAGGTATAGCCGAGAGCAGGGCATAGAACACCAAATGCTAAACAAATCAGTCCAACTCATAGCATAGTACAGGTTTCACAATTCAAATCATCTGTACTCAGAGGTAATCTTACTGAACTTGCATAAGAGGCCTTTGCTTACAAAAATTAGATCACTGCCACTGGTAGCCCAGTGGCTACACAGAGCCTGTGTCACATGCAAGGTATGCTGAAAAAGACTGTTTGCAGTTAGACCTCACAAGGCAGCACCAAATCCAATCTATTCTCATCCATGATCAAGAATCTCAAATCCATTTGTTTCTATAAGTTGGTTAAATTTTCTGGCTATAATATCAGTTGTGTTTTCCTGGATAGTATAGTCTGACTTATTATTTTCTATCTTGTTCATTATTTTCATGCCTTGTTCTGGCATGCCTCCTGTGTTTTCCCTCCACTACACAAGGTTTACAGCAACCATTGCTCCACTCACAAGTCAGCTGATTTTAGCTAATCACTGTATTTTAGGAAGATTGTCAGTGGAAGTGAGGAAGGAGATGGTGAGTGAATGCACTTATTGCTGTTGTTTTTGCTGTTATTTATAGCCTACAGGTTACTTCCCCTGGCTTGACCATTTCAGTTCCTGAGTCATTAACTAGTATAATTTAATATTTATATAAAGTCACGATCCTTATGACCATGCTTTTTTCTCACTTTATAGATATGCTACTTATTCTCATAAAACTTTCAAGAAGCTTGGAATTCCTGGACCTAAACCTCTCCCTTTATTTGGAAATGTTTTGTCCTACAGAGAGGTGAGTATTATTTGTTAGCACGCTTTTGCAAACACTATTCGTGTTGCACCAGAAAAAGTGCTGTTCCTTGGGGGAAAGTCCTAAAATTTTAGGCATTCAGAAACTATGTGGGTCCTACCCAGAGCAGGGCCAGGTTTTCCCTGGGGTTTTGTTGTCAACTGGCTGGAGCCTCAGCTTTACCTCAGCTCCACGGCACAGAACTCTGGAATATCAACTCTTGAGGCTTGGGACAGGAGGCTCAGATGGTGTGAACACCAGAATAAAATTCCATTTTGCCTACAATAAATACAGGAAAGGACAGATGTTCTCTGTTAATTTTGGGAGAAACACACAAAGGTATTCCCTAGAAGCACTCATCACCCTGTGCACATTTAGATTCAACCTTTCATGTTCATTCTAGAGTTAGTTAGCAGATTTTCTTCTCCCTTTTGATAGCCCTCAATGTTCATTTGATTACAGACCCAAGTGTTCTGCACTGGGAAATTCACACATTCTCCAGTTCTCTCAGGATCTGCTCAATCCTCTGTAGTTATTTTCATAGCTCTACCCCAGCTTTTGATAACCATGATATCTTTTCAGGAATTACGAGATAGAATAAGATAGAATGATAACACTGTGTTGTCCTTTTCCTTTAACATTTGCACCAAATGGATGAATCTGAGTAGGGAGTATTAGCATATGTGGGACAGAATGGGTTTGTCTATCAATTTGTTTCATTGAAATACATAATGCGTTTTGCTTTTCTAAACAAAGACAGAATCACTTATATAAATCACTAGAGAAAGGATGATTTTAAAAATATATTAAAAGTTTAGTTTAACCAAGTATATGTAATATGTAATGTGAATTTTGTCTGACCCCTGGGACAAACGTGGAGTGAATCTTGGTCCAGGGCCTGCCACGTGGATGGACATTCTTGAGCTCATGTCCTGAAGGCCAACATTAAAACCTGTGTGAATTCAGCTTTCTGTTCACATTTCTTTTTCCGATGATTCCAAGGTTATTTCTGCCTCTAGCATTTGTAACTAAAGGCTTCATTTTCTAACTACTGATTCATACATTTTTCCTCCGCTGAAAAAGAAATAATTTCCTCTTCATCTGTCAGTTGTACTTTTGTGTGTGTGTGTGTGGAAGCGGGGATTGAACTCAGGCCCTTGCACTTGCCAGGCAAGTGCTTATTCTACTGAGCCATCTCTCCGACCCCAGATGTACTCTTTACAGTGCCAAGACTCATTCCATAGCTCTATGCTTCATGTTTCTGGGATCTACTTTTGAAAAGTTAAAACTTGTAATGACAACTTATCAGCAAGGAGATTAGTTTTAAAGTTGCAGAGGTGAAAATGTAGAGGAAGTATGTAATTTGCTGGGCCAGCAGATTTGTAGTGGCACCCGTCTCCATCTTTCCATGCTGAACTGGAGTGCTGGAAGGAACACCGCTTTGTCGTTCTTCACTCGGTCACTTTCTCACTCAACAACATCCCTGAGAGTCCCATAACTCTCGTAGACTTAAGTGGTACCTGGTGCCTTCAACTTCCTAATTTGACCAGAGTTTGATCAAGAGTGCTTGTGAGGTCATTGAAAAGATGAAGGAAATAAAAGAATGTACAAAACCCATGGAGACTCACTCACTGTTCCTCAGTCTAGGTTTTTCAGCTGTACTCACAAAGGGGATGATTCAGAGCATTTGTGGTTTTTACAGACAACACAGCCACAGCAAAAATGCTGCAGAAAGACAAGTGCTCATTTATGTTCACAGCCCTGGAGAATTCTTTCAGTATGTTCAATGCTCCAAGAAAGTCAAGGATGACTTTAAAGTCTGCAGTACTTTTTTTCTCTCAGATGTCTATAAATATCAGCCTCTTTTTTATCTTCAGTGAGGGACAGTCAGTTTCATTTCATAGGATTTGAGTCATTTGTGCCCCAATTAGACATAAGGCCAGGATATTTAGAACAATAATGGACTTTTTTTTCTCTTCTCAGGGTATGTGGAAATTTGACATAGAGTGCTATAAAAAATATGGAAAAATATGGGGGTGAGTATTCCAGAAATTTCCAATGGGTAGACTTGTGAGAGTGAGGCTCTCAGTACATGAGGACAATGTCAGGCCAGACTTTTGTGATATGCAGTTGTGTACTATGAAGCTTTTGGGGATTTGTCCTGTGAAGGGTCCCCTAAGTTGCTGGGTGACAAAGTGCATAGTTGGATTAGAATAAGCATTTTGCATATTATGAGTTTTCTACATGTTTTAATGGCCCAGAGACTCTTATGTTTACTTTCTTTTTTTGTTTATTGATTGGTAGAGTTTTTATTTTTACATTGATTTTGTTATTTGTTTTTGGTCTTTTAATTTTATTGAGAAACAAATAGCAGTGAGACACTATCAAAATTCATTAATAGGACAGTTTCAATGTTTAATATATTATACATTGTTATCTTCTTAGTGGTTATTCATAGTACAAGATGCAGACATGATATCCTCTCCAAACATTATCACTACAAGTCTTTCTTCTCATTGAATTAAGCAAAAATAGCTGTATATCTATCCTAACTATTCTGAATATACAGATACAAAATGGTCCTTCCTTTGTATCCCCTTTTTAAGTTAGTCCTGTCAGAGATGGGTATTCCATTGGCATCTAAATAGTATAGGTGCATGAATTCAGCAAAACAATCCAACACAGTCCAACAGTCCACAGTAGCAGTGGGTTATCCACAGAAATCGTTGACTTCAGCCTTTCACAGCTCAGCATATTAATAAGTCCTTACTTTATATACCTTGTTTTTATACTTTTCTGCTGGATGGTTAAGACCAAGATAAAGCAAGAAATGTAAATTTTGTACCTGATCAGGCCAGTTATGTACCCTCAGGATTTATCCTGTAACCCCATACTGCACTTTGCAGATCCTTTGTCAGTGTCAGCCATGTGGATGAGTCACAGCCATTGCTTGATCAATTTGCTCTCTATGAAAGACTAAGAGAATGTTTTCTCTCCATGTGACTCTTTTAGGCATACTCTACATCATTGATCACATTCCTCTGTGGCCCCATAATCTCCTTGATCAGAAAATTTGGGACACAATTGAGTTATATCTTGTTACAGTACAGGTTCTCCTATGTCCTGAGTCTTCACTGACCCTTGAAAGGCTAAGGACAACATTTTGGCTGATCTTGCAGCCTTTCTTTTTTTCTAATTTTTGATCTGCAAACATAGGCTGTTAACCCTCCAGAAGAGAAGCTTATTATTATCCTGCAACATATGCAGTTCAGTTTACCCAATCTACCTAAGTGTCAATCATCTTAAGCATAACATGGAACAGGTATTTTGCATCAAGTATTGATATGTTAAACTTTTTTATTTTTATAGTTACTTTTTATTTTATTGAAGTAAAATATGAATCAGACCGTTTTAAGACACCTTAACAAGACAGATTATATAAATTAATACATTGCAAACTGTTTTGATACTGTTTTGGTATCATACAAGGTGCATACATGATATTATACTTACAGACGTTATTATAGCAGAAGTCTCTTATCAGTAAATTAACAGTGTAGCTGTTTACTTATCTTTTTATACTGGAATTATATCAAAAATTTAATAATTATTTTCCTAGTGGATGACCGTAGTACTAGAAGCAGACAAAATATCCTATACAACCACCATTAGTGCAGATCTTGCCTCTCATAGGATTATGTAGAAGCACAGCGTTATCTATTCCAACTGTACTGTCTATACACACACACATCATGATTTTTTTCTTTCTATACCCCTTCCCTTGTCTACACTTGTCAAAGGTGGGCACTCCATTGTCATTCAACTAACTTAGGTGCTTGAACTCGACAACACAGTCTAACACAGTCCAACATTCCACAACAATAGCGCGTTATTCAAAAAACTTGTCGACCATAGCCATTTACAGCTCAGCTCAATATTATGGCCCCGTGATGTATACTTCATTTTTATACTTTTCTGCTGGATGGTTAAGACCTAGATAGAGCAAGACTTATATACCAACACATGTACTTTATGTTTCTTATGTGGTCAGTGAAGTCCCCTCAGGGTTTATCTTGTAGTCCTGTACATTATTCTGTAGATCCTTTGTCTGTGTCATCCATGTGGATGAGCCATGGCCAATGCTTCACCAGTTTGCTCTCTGTGAGAGCCTGAGACAAAGATTTCTCACCATGTGACTTTCCCCAGGCACAATATAGAACTTCAATCTCTTTCCTCTGTGGCTCCATCATCTCCTTGTTCAGAAAATTTGGAGCTCACCTGAGTTTCATGATGTTGCAGTACAGGTCCTCCTATGTCCTGAGTCTTCGCTGACCTTCCAAGGCTAGAGCCAAAATGTGGGCTGGCCTTGTGGCTCTTCTCTTTCTCTAACTCTGATTTGTGAACTTAGGTTGATAACCATCCAGAAGAAAATCTGATTAGTATCTTGGAGCATATGCCATTCACTTTGCCTTATCTGACTTGATTGATTTTACTTATTCTAGCACGTTTCCTTTTGTATTTCTGCTTTTTGCTTGTTATACTAGGGAGACTATATGATATTTACATATGTGTGTCTGGTTTATTTCACTTATGAGTATATGTTCAAGTGGCATCCACTTCAGTATAAATGCTTCAAACTTATCATTCTTAATAGCTGAGTAATACTCCATTATATAGAAATACCACATCGTTTTCAACCATTCCTCATGTGATGGACATCTTGGTTGTTTCCAAGATTTTGCCATCACACATTGCACTGCTATAAACATAGGTACACATATATCAATATGATACAATGTTTTCAGTTCCTCTGGGAAAATTCCCAGAAGGGGAATAGCAGGCTTGAATGGGATTTCTAGTCCTGCTGTTTTGAGGAGTCTCCACACTGACTTCCACAATGGCTGTACCAGTCTACATTCCCACCAGCAGTTCTATCCAATGTATGGCTATCCTCTTCTTTCCCATTTCATAGGATCTCTTTAGTTGTAAAAATGTATTTTTTCAACACTTCTAATATGTGCTCATAAACGTAGGATTGTACCTCCTTTCTATACAAATTTCTTCATAGTTAAAAGTTCAAAAATTTATATCAGTTTTAAATTTAATATGTGCTTTTAGCCTATGGCCTGAGAGATATAGATACAAAGATTGGGAAATAATTTATACCTAGGCCTTTAAAACTTCGGTAAGTGTAGCATTTTTCTGTTTGTTTTATTTTTGTGTTAAAGTCAAAACTTTTTAATGGAACTATATGCACGTACTTCACAGTCTAATTTATTCTTCTGGCTTTGACAAAATAATGCATCATGTGTTTAAACTACTATGTTTCCCCATGGGCTATGTTTGTAGTGATTTTGTAGGGAAGTCTGGGTCACCTGCACCAGCTGTCCTTTTTGTAGCCACTGAAGGTATGGAGAGCAGTACAAGAGATGTATTCATGGGCCTTGTGTGACAAGCAGGTGGGAAAAAGCTTTGCCTCTCCTTAGCTCTTCAAGTGCCTAGGGCTGTATTGCTGGTCCTAGGGGCCTACTGACATCATGGGCTTTTTTTTTTTTTTAATTCCTTTTATTTATTACAGTGTGTCGCTACAGATCACGGATTCTTTTTTCGCGGGGGTGGGGTGTGAGCTCAGCCGGACCTGCGAGGAGGGGCTGGCATTGCATGTGGTGCTGGGGCTCGAACTGCGGTCCCGGGGAGGCGCTCTAGACCGCTGAGCTATCTTGCCAGCCCATCATGGGCTTTTATAAAGACAAAGTGATGCAAGAACAAGAATGGAGTGTTGGGTCTCCATTGGTCTGATCCCAATTTCCCTTGAAACATTAAATACTCACGAGTACTCAATAATTTGACTTTTACATCAATATACTTTTTGATATTGAAATATTTTATTGTATTTTTATTTTTTTCCATTTATTTTTATTTTATTAAAATACAAATGTCAATCAGACAGTTTCAAGACACCTTAACCATACAAAGTCGATGAATTAATACATTGCAAACTGTTTTCATAGCGTTTTGGTATTGTACAAGGTGCATACATGAAATTATACTTACAGGTTTTTTTATAGCTGAATTATATCAAAGATTCAATTATTATTTACCTAGTGAATGACCATAGCACTAAAAGCCGACATAATATCCTGTCCAACCACCATTAGTGCAGATCTGGCCTCTCATAGAATTATGTAGAAGCACAGCGTTATCTATCCCAACTGTACTGTCTATACACACACATCATGATTTTTTTCTTTCTACAACCCTTCCTTTGTCTACACCTGTCAAAAGTGAGCACTCTGTTGACATTCAAACACCTTATGTGCTTGAACTTGACACCACAATCCAACACAGTCCAGCATTCTGCAACCATAGGGAGTTATTCAAAGAAATTGTCGACCATATCCATTTACAGCTCAGCTTAATATTATGGGCTCACGATGTATACTTCATTTTTATACATTTATGCTTTTCTGCTGGATGGTTAAGACCTAGGTAGATCCAAACTTATATACCAACAC
>PVKA01047476.1:0-14311 GCA_004027165.1 Ctenomys sociabilis | reverse complement strand
CTTGAAAAGTTCTTTTTTCTTTTACCTGATTTGTCCTAAGTTTTTTTTTTCTTTTACCTGATTTGTTCTTATTAAATTTCAAGTATTGTATTAAATAGAATAGGTGAAACTGTACACCCTCATCTTATTCTTATCCCGCTGTCAATGTGTTAGTATCTATGTGTCCTTTTATGTCAACTAGAGTTTATTTATGTAATTGAATGTGTCAACATTTGGAGCATACATACTTATAATTGTTAACTATTCTTGGTGCACTCTTCCATTTACCAATACATAGTAACTGCCATTCTTTTTTTTGAGGAACCAGGGATTGTACTCAGGCCCTTGTGCTTGCCAGGGAAGCGCTTATTCCACTGAGTCATCTCCCGGGCCCTCCATTCTTCTTTATTTGGTTTGAAGTCAACTTTGTCTGATATGAGTACAGTGCCTACTTTTAAGTTGCAGCTGGTTAAAGCAAGATTTTTTATACTTTTGTCATCAGTCTTTGTATATTTTTTTCAGAGGAGCCGTGTCTTTCAAGCTGTGTCTTGAAAGTTTTTACTCACTGTTTTCTGGCTCCTAGGATTAACTCCTAGCAGTGCTTTGAGAGGAGAGCTTAAAACGATAATATAAATACTTGAGAAGCTAGCTATATTATCGGATAATTGAGGATTTTTTTAAAGATGTCTTTATTATTTTGCTACTGCAGGAAAATTCAGGGAGAGAAGTACAGTAGGGTTAGAGAAAATTAAACATTAATGATACTTTGAGTAATATTAATTATAATATATTAAAAATTACATATATAGAGAGAGTGAAGGGAGGGGGAAAGATACAAAGACAATAAAAACAAAGAAGGAGAGGAAAGCAGAGATATAGAAGCCATGTTAAGTGAGAATAAAGAAAGTAAGTAACTATAAATGGCATTGAGAGATCAAGGAACTGTGTTCATGTTGAATTGGCAAATTTTGATATCCCAAAGAAGCAACCTTTGTTATAAAAGTATATGACTAAACAATATAAAGTGCAAAGTAGCTAAATTCAGGAAATTAATACACATAAGTATACCTGCATACACATGTGCTTTATATAAAAAGAAATACCAATAACCAAGTAAAAAAAAGAAGAGAAGGACACACACAAAAAAAAAAAATAAAAGAAAAACACAGTTGTCCTACTCTGTTGACTAGGATGCATATTCTGTAGTAGTCTGGTTTGTCAATGCTGCTGTCATTGGAGGCTGTGTTCTCTCATATTCTTGAGATCCATGGCCTGCTGTGTGAACTACTCTCTCTTGAGGCTCTCAATCTGGCTCCCAGCATTCGCATCTATCTCTGCCTCTGTAGCAGACGCAACACAGCTCTCAGGTCTGTCTCAGCCTCAGTCTCCAGGCTGTACACCCGTAGCAAGTTCCACTCCATTCTTCTCTCTTTCTGTGTCTGGACTCTTAGCTCCTAGCTGCACTGAAGTTTTGTCCATCTCCCTCAGACCCATAATAACTGGAGTTGGAAATGGGACAGCTCTAGTTAATAACTATCTGGCAGTCTATATCTGTCCCAATACTCATGGGTCCTAAAAGCTTTAGTATTCTTGGTTATTCTGTGGCTTGTGCTCCCCAACTGTGTGGTACTGAGGAGATAAAACGTTCACCATCCCCAATGTCCACCACTTTTAACTTTACCTCTGTCCATTGAGTCTCTCTCTGCTTCCTGGTCCCATCTGTGGCCTGAGCCTGGGAGACAAAAGCTGGAGCCTGGGCCCTCCAGGCCAGCAGTCATCATTCCTACTTATACTGCAGTGCACAGGTTTCTGTGGGGCTCAGGATTTTCAGAGTGCTCAGAATCAGGGAGCCCCTCCCTTATGTGAAGATCTCAGTCTCCGAGCCTCCACATCCCACTGGCAGAACTGCTAGGCTCAGCTGGTACTGAGGTTGATGTCAGCTAGGTTGAGTACCAAATGGCTCCTTCCTCTGGAGAGCATCAAGCATTTTAAAAGAAAAACACAGTCCTCAAACTTGAACTTCAAGTAACATTGAGGTTAAGGAATAGCTTTATTTTTTTATTCTATCTACTTGTATTGCTATGTTTCAGTTCTTCACTATTGTTTTGTTTATATTCCCATTAATGGTCTTGCTACCATCCTGTGCAGCCTTCTATTTCCTCTTCTAGATATCAGACTGCCCTGTGAAAGCTGCTTTTTTTCTAGACAGTGGTGGTTACAGAAATGTCAGAAAGTATATTTTTATGGAAAAATTTCAATAGTAGTAATTACTTTAATTTGAGTTGCAATGTAATTTCAGGGGAATGTTCAAAACATTTACATAACTCAGTCTATAGTTGTCAGTTGTCTAACTGACACTTAGCTTTCTGTTCCTCTGATCAAATATCTGACATGAATGATTTAAAGGAGGGAGGACTTATTTTGGCCCATGGATTCAGTGTCTGATCAGCTGGTTCCATTGCTTTAGGTCTGTAGTGAGGCAGAAATGTGACTAAAGTGTGTGGAAAGGGAAAGATGCCTGCCTCAGGGTGGCCAGAAAGCAGAGCTAGACCTTGAAAAAGTCAGTGAGGAAGAGGCAGGAGATAGAATATATAAAACATACTCTCCTGAAGCATGCACCCTGTGGTCTACTTACTTCCAAGTGACCCCACCTCCTAATAGCTCAATGGGTATGAATTTATCAATGGATTAGTGCTGTTAAGATCCAATCATCAGCTCTGGGCTCTACCTCTCAATGTTGTTGTACTGACAATTGAATCCTCAATATGTGAATTTTTTGGGAAAAGTTTCATATTTAAATCATCACAACATGGACCAAAAGTTTAGAAAGCATCTTAAAGATTTTGATTAAACAAATGTCACCAAACTCAATCATATCCGGGAACTCATATTTGTGCAGCTTTAACTCAGTTGCCAGTGACCTTCTGTGATATTTTCTAGACTACATTAAAGTAAATCCATTGATGAAACTAAGACTCACTCTCTCAAATCCTGCAAAACAAACAGAACAAGATACATATACAAACAGTACCAAATACATTAAATGTTCCTTCCTCTAATTCTCTCCAGAGGAGTGGTTTATTTCCTCTGGACATCTGTCTTTACTTCTTTGCAATCTTGTTTTTCTAATTTATTTCTATCTTGCTATATTTTAAAAACATTTAGAAGTTAAGCATAAATAGGAATTATTGGTGTATACCTTACCTGTGTACAGAACACGGCTGATCATTCCTGGCATCACAATGAAGAACATGGGCAGCAGTTTCAGGTAGCCACACAAGACACAGGCCGCCTTCACATGAGACATGTTCTTGCCAGACAGACAACACTGTACAATGACCTTTCAGGGAAACAGGACGTATTCATGAAAAAAGCAGATATGATTTCAAGGAGGTAATTATCCCTTGTTAGAGTTGAATTTGCAATAAAAATTGGTATAATTAGTGAAAAATATTAAGGTTTTGGGCAAGGTCAGGATTTGATTTTGTCCTTGTATACATTATATACATTAATCTATTTTATAAAGTATTCAGAACTTTATTAACTTTTCACGAAGAAGAAAATGGAGATTTGCATTGAATAAAAAACTATTTACCAAAGAGTACAAAGATTCAGTTTTAAAAGATAAACAAATCCTGGCGAACTGTATATCATAGCAAGTATACTTAACAATGCTTATTAAATTCTTAAAATTTCACTGATTGTATAAATCTTACATGTTCTTCACAGAATAATAATAAAGATGGTAAGTGGAAATGTTTAGAGGTTTTAATATATTTATGGCCTAATACAGTGATGTACCTACCTTCAAACTTCAAGTTGTATGCATTAAATATTCACAGCTTTTTGTGTCATTATGCATCAATTACATGATTTTTAAAATTTGCTGTTATTTATTGTGCACTTATGATTGTGTTTATTGCTATAAGTTTAGAGCTCCCATGGTGCAGTACAACAATAGAAGAATGCTTCTCCAGCTTCAAATACGCAACCATGGTCTCTAATACAAGTTATTAATATTGTTATTACATGATCAAGATCTCCCTGAATTGACTTCATGGGAAATTAAGGTTCCCATGGAAACACCATAGTCAGGAAGTCATAATAGACTATGTTACACTCATTTCCAGATTTTTTCATAATATTTTGATAACCTCTTAGAATTATAAATAAAATTATAGTACTAGGAAAACAATGCATATAATATCATTACTTAGCACATACAATCTTTCCACTAAGTAATTTCTAGCAAAGTAGAACTTCTATCCACACTATGATAACTTCTCAATATTTTTTATTCTCAAGTTCTGTCAGCTCAGCAGACTAAGCACCTGCTTAGGCAAGCTCAAGGACTGGTGTTTGATCCCTTGCACTGCATGCTGTGCTGGCCCTGCCCCCGGTGCACTGAGCTGATGACAAAGTCCAGGAGTGGTGACACACACCTGATTCCAGTGCTGGGGAGGCTGAAAATAGGAGAATCACTATAAGTCCAAGCTTCCTAGTGAGCTCCTATATCACGTACCTAAATTTTAAGAAAAAGGAAGAGCGAGCAGTCAGAATAAAGGGATGGCCTTCTATGCTTATTTTCTCTGGAGAAGCAATGCATTAAGAACAACTGTGTTGTTCAGTGGAGGAGCAGATGGCATTTCTGAAGGACTATTAGGAGACATTTGGACATACTAAAATCACAGGTGAGAGGGGAAGCCCAGTCAGCAGACAAACAGAGTCAAGTGTCAAATCCAAAGATGAATGTGAGACCATTTATAGGAGATAAGTCACATTCAGGGACAAAATATATGTATAATACAGATAATTTTACAAATCTTTGATGAAACAGTGTACTTTTTGATAAATACATGGAGAAAATCAGTTTATTTTGTGTATATATAGAGGAAAAATCCTATAACTATTATCCCAAACAATCTAAAAATATGAAAAACCTGAAGTTCACAGAGACTATTTAGAGAAAATAGGTGAATAAACAAAACTTGAGGCAGATCCAGATTGTACTGAAAGAAATATTTTGAAAACAATGTGAACCAAAGGTCCTTGAAGTTCTAAACACAAAGGTAGAAAAACTAGAAGCTAGAAAATTGAGAAAAGAGACCATGAGACAGAAAAGGTAAAAACACCAGAGAATGAGCTGACAACTTTTAAAGAGAATGAAATATAGTAAAAATTATTACATACGTAGCAGAATTTCAAGAAACAAGATGATAGGAATTCAACAATGGTTACTATATTGCAAACTGTTGTCTTCAAAGTAGTTGTTAAGCTTACCAGATATAAACATGTGAAGTTGGTCACAAAGCTTTTAAGAACTACCTATTTCTTACCCTTCTCTGACAAAACTAAGCAAAAAAAGGGGATACAAATGAATGACCATTTTATATCTGTGTATTCAAAACAGGATAGACATATATCGATGTTCTCTTAATTCTGTGAATAAAAATATTTGTTCTAATACTGCTTGTGCAAAGGAGATCATATCTGCATCTTGTACAATGACTAACCACTAAGACAACAATGTGCAATGTATTTATTATTGAAACTGTCCTACTAATCGGTTTTGAAATTGTCTCATTGCTTCTCAATAAAATTATATAAAAAAGAATTACCTATTCCTTTCAATAAACAAATAGAAATTCTACCATTATCTTAGTATCTGTGTTGAAAAAAAAAAGGATGTCATATGAGTAGAGAGTAAAATAATGTTTATCAGGAACTGGAAAAAGTGCTACTGGTTAAGGAAAGATTTTCCAGTAAATATTAAACTGTAGTATTCTGTTACACAACAAAGTGAGTATATTTAAATAGTATGTAATAATAACAACAGTAATGATGTATAGTATGCATTTCGAAGTTCCTAAATGACTGAGCATTCTTCCAATCTCTGAATACATGATAGAAATCCCTTTATTTGTGTCATTTTTAAATTTTTTCATCAATGCTTTATAGATTTTAGTGTATAGATCTATCATATCCTTGGTTAAATTTATTCTTAGATTTTTTGAGTAGCTATTTTAAATTATATTATTTCCTTAAATGCATTTTCAGGTTATTTATTGTTAGTTAAAGGAAATGCTATTGATTTTAGTATGTTAACTCTGTATCCTGGAATTTGTTACATCTATCTGTCCCTTTACCTGTAATATTTTCTCTTTATGAATATGATTATCTGGTGTTGTATGTCTAAATATTGACAGTTATTGCATTTTTTGTGTAAACTCTTTGACTACTGTGTAATTATCTCTGTCTCTGTTCACGGGTTTTTATATACAAACTCTTGTTTACTCTGATGACTCAGTTTTGCTTCACATAAACATGGAATATCTTTTTCCATCCCCTTACTTTTAGTCTATGTATTTTTTCAAAAGTAATAGATTTCTTTGAGGCACCGTGTCATTGTGTTTCATTTTTCTGTTGATCCATTGAGCCAATCTATGTTTAGATTTCATTTTTCTATTTGATAATCATTCCATTTATATTCAAGGTTGTTACCAATAGCTTAGAGTTTACTCTTGTCCTGTTATTAGTTTTCTGATGATCTGCATACTTTGTTTATTTTACGTTCTCTTATTGGAAATCTGTGTAGTAACAATTGTCCAGAATTTGGACCTGTGGTTTGCAGAGAAAATCTCTTCAGTTTTCAAAAGTTAAGTGCAGAGGATTCTGGGGCCAGCAGTGCTGACAAGTAGTGTCCTAGGGGCACAGGACCCTGACAGGCCTCTCCTCTCTCCTGTGAGATATGAGTTGGCTTCTTTCAGCATCAAGGGGCTATTAGCCCCTGGGGAAGGATGGAATCTAATAGTTTTTCTGCCCTGAGGATAGTAAAATGCCATAGAAACTTGGAATTTTGAGTAAGTTATCTCAGTGTGAGCTTCTTCTTTGAGAAAAACAGTCATGCAGACTATGGAGGCTTCCAAAATGCATTTCAAGCCTAATAACATGGTGGAACTTTTGTTGTTGTTAAGCAATGAAAAGGTTTACTGCTGTTTCCTCACTTATCTTTCTCTAGCCATGTGGAGCCATACAGGAGGAACAGGGTAACAGATATAGGGATCTTTGTTTCACTCCTTAAATTGTCATCTCAGTTAAAATGTTTGAAATTATTATCTGTTCTTAGCTGAGTACTAGAGTTTCTCCTATGACTCTTGCAAATGCAAGTCTTTTCATTTGGATCTTCTTTCTGGCAGAGTTCAGGACACTAGGAATCAAATGCCTTATACTACAGTCCCATGAGGTCACTGTTCTTTTCATCTAGCTGGCTGGTTTTATCCCTTCTGCCACTTTCTATACTGCTGTGAGTGGGTGCAGAAGCAAATTTTCTGCTAGTAGGTCCAGAGTAGTAGTGGTATCAAATGTCCTTTTAATTCTCCCAGTTAGTAATAGTGAGTTCAGGTGAGTTTTCACTGACTCTTAGAGTGACATCATGACAGAGTTAAAACTATGTTTAGGATCCCACTACTAGATCAGACTTGTAGTGATCCACCTGTTTAAAGCCTCCCAAGAGCTGGGATTACAGGCGTGTGTCACCATGCTCAGTCTCATGCCCTTGGATTTGAGTGATGGGATTTCTTGAGTGACAATTTTGCATATAGACGGTTTTTATTTGGTTTTCTGGGTGGAAGATAGATGACAGTAGTGCCTACTCTTTCACTTTGATAATTCACTTCTCTTTTCTACTTTTTAATTTACGTATACATTCTTATGAACTTCCTTCTCAGAAATGCTTTTCTTGTATTCCAGAATTGAGAGTTGTGTATTTCTCTTTTCCATTATCTCAATAAATATTTAATGGTGTTTTAAAATTTATTCATTGAGCTATCAGTTGTTAAAGATAATGTGTCTTAATTTTCACTTATTTATAAAAGCTTTCTGAGTGGATGACAATGGCAGAGTAGAGATGAGCATCAAATTATAGCCTTTCTGGGACCTGACATTGAGATAGCAACTTGAAAAAGAAAAAAGAAGGAAGGAAGGAAAGAAAGAAGACAGAAAGGAAGTAAGGAAGTAAGGAAGAAAAATGAAAGAAAGAAAGAAGAAAGAAAGAAAGAAAGAAAGAAAGAAAGAAAGAAAGAAAGAAAGAAAGAAAGAAAGAAAGAAAGAAAGAAAGAAAGAAAGAAAAATAGATTTCTAGAAATTGGAAGGAAGCTGACAGGAAAAGTAGAAGCTAAAGAGAAGCTGGAGTAATACAATGCAAAGTAAAGAAAGAAACAATTTGGAAATCTCACCCCAGCCCCTGGAGAGGGGTGTGAGTTTCCACTGACACAAGCAAAATCTGGAGAAAGTTAGCTCCAGGGAGAAACAGAAGACATTATCAAGCAGAACTAATCCCAAGAAAAGTCTAGAACTTTATAAATTGTAAAATCAGTATGATGATTTTTACTATGAAAGTGACTCCTTCCACAAGGCAAGACAGTGTTGGAGAAATCCAGTGTAGTATCCATATTTTTAGAGTGTTTACTCAAGAGCCATTTTGGGAAGGGGTTAATTGTTTAAGGCTGAGCTGTAGAAAGTATAGAACAATTATACACCAGAGTTTCTCTCCTTACTCTACCGGAGTGACTGGGTGGGGCCCAGCCAAGGGACAGGTTCAAAGAGGATAGACAGACATAGACCATGTGAGAAGTTCAAACTTAGCTCGGAATGACAATGGGATATTGGAGTCACAGCTTACATGATGAGAAGCCAGGCTGGGCATGTGTGGCTCCCAGAGAGGGCTGGGTCTCAAAGTGCTGACATTAAGTCCTTTGGCAGACTGCTGCACACCCACTGCATCCTACTCCTAACTCCACTGTCTATATCAGCACACAGCTCAGTATTTCGCTTTCTCCATCTACATATATGAGCAGATATGGCTTGCATGAATGGGGTGCATGAACAGACAGGACCTAGGAACAGCACAGCATCTCACAAGTCACAGGCTTTAAAGCAGTGAAAATACTGACCTGTGGTATACAAAGGCTCGATAAAAGTAGAATTAGCAAAGTGACTGCAGCTGCAGAGCAGACACTACGGACAGGACACAATCAGAGGAAAGGGTGAAGCAAGAGTCAGCATAAAATCTTGAGTGTGGATGCAAAAATAGTCTTAGCTATGACTCACAATCCCTCCCCTGCACTGACTGGATTCCAAGTCTGTAGGCCCTGAAAAGAAACTGCTCATTTAAAAACACAGAGAGGGGCAGGCCAAATAGCTCAGCCGTGCCTACCCCACACCTGGGGCGCGCTGAGACTGTGAATGAGACTCGGCTTGGCGTGGTGGCATAGGCCTGTAATCCCAGCTCTTTGGAGCCTGGCAGAAAACTATGAGTCTGATCTATGAGTCAGGGTGTGAGACCCTGAACACCCTGTAGACCGTTCCCTAAAATGCAAAACACACACACACACACACACACACACACACACACACACACACACACAGATTTTTATTTTTCTTTGGAGTTTGAACTTTTTTCCTCTTTAATTTATTTTTCTTGTTTCTCATGTTTCTAGTTTTTTTTTTTCTTTCTTTCTGTGATTAGTTTTTTCTTTTCTTTCCAATTTTCTTTCTTTTGTTTACTGTTTGTTCTTCTCATTGTTATGTTTTTGGTACTATTATCTAATTCTCTTGATTATTTTTATTGCTTTAATATATTTTTCTCACCTTATCTTTCTTTTCTTTATATTTCAAATTTTAAATCTTTCATTCTTAAGTTCCCCACCCCTCGGTCTGTCTTAGTATATTCACTAAGCTTTATTAATTTTTAATTACTTAGTTAATCATATGCTACTACTATTGAAATTTTTTCTATTGTTATTAGTGATATAACTGCATTTAGCAGCAATTTGCTATATGTCAATACATGGCTTGTCTTTGTATTTTATTTTTATTATTTAGAGAAATCTTTTTTTAAAGTATTGAGTATGGAGTCTACAAGGTCTCACTACACAGATCAGATTCATAGTGATTCTCCTGTTTTCAGACCCCCAAGCACTGGGATTACAGACATGCACCACCACTCCCAGTCTCAGTACCCTCTCAGCGGGCCCCAGGAGCAGGGCCAGCATGGCACACCAGGGATTGAATCCTGGTCCCTCTGTCTGCCTAAGCAGGTGCTTTAATCTGCTGAGCTATCTGGCTGGCCCTGTCTTGTTTTTACACTACAATTATAGATTTCTTTTCTATGATCCAGCATGACACCTTACTGGTTATTTTGCCATGTCAATACCAGTTTGTCTTTGACTCTGTTCTTATTGTTGACTGTGTTTCTTTTGCCAGGTTGGCATAGTTTTTGCTATTAATTCATTTTAACTTACATCAATATCTGTATTATCTTGTGTCATTAACAATGAACTGGTGGGACATAGCCCCTCCCCCGTAAGAACAAGTAGACTTGTGCTAGAGGAGCTACCCACCATCCCATGCAATCAAGGAGAACCACAGCAGATGACCACACCCTTCTAAGAAAGAAGCAAGGAGACCTGTGCCAAGTCTAGTAGTACACTTCCTCCATGTTGGCAAGCAAGCCTGGGCTATTGAAGTGGCACCCCCAAGTGAGGAATTAGGCTCATTCCATGAATGCGGTGCTCCCCAATGCAAAAGCAAGCTCATCCATCAATTCCAAGTTGGATCTACCTTTTGCATCCCCAAGCATGAGGCAATAGAAGTGAGGAATAATGAGCTGAAGTGACAGTGGATGAAGACAATGCCTATGAAAAGAAGGAACAAACAGATTCTATTACTGGAGAACCCACACCAATCCTCTTCTCATGATCTACATCCAGCAGAAACCAAAGGGCTGATTGCATTTTCCATTTGCCAATGGAAAAAAGGACACAACTTGGCATGTACAATAACCATGATCTGGGGTAAATGGAAGAAAGGCATGGGGTACAACAGGGGTAGTACCTAAAGCTAGTCATAGAAAATAGTGGTTTGCCAGCTCTCAACTGTGTGAGTCTTGCAGTGAAACCATTCATACAATAACTGAGGAATTTTTTCTTTGGCCCAACCTTTATATGATTTTCTATTTTCTATTCCAATTCTTTTTATTTTTTTCTTCATGATGCTTTCAGAGACTTAGGTTTTTCTCCATTATTTTTATCTTTTAGTTTGCTTTCTTTTCAAATTTTTTTTCTGTCTTCATATTTTTCTTTTAGTTTTTTTTTTTTCTATTTATGTTTTTTTCCCTTTTCTTGTTTATGTTATTATGGCCATTTTCTGTCCCATTAATTTCCTTTTTCCTCAAGAGCATGACCTTCTCATGTTCTCTCCTTCTCAAATCCTATTTATTAAATTTTCAAACTTTGCTTTCTTCATTCCCTGTTCCTCACCTGCTCCACTTTTTCTAATACAGCTATTAATCTACTAATCTTTATGATTCTCTAGATAACTATTTAAATTTATGCCATTGAATACTGTTGTTCCATTTAGTAGATATTTTCAGTCAATAGTAGGTCTATGTTTGATTTATGTTAGTATTTATAGGATAATTATAGATCTTTCTATCATTCAAAGATCTTTATTGGCCATTAGAGTTTGTCAGTAGTCAGGTTATATTTAATGCTGATTTTATAAATACACACATAAACGTATACTGGAGGGAATATAATATCTTTAATAGTGGTGTTGGGTATACTCTGGTTTCTCTTCAGATCGTATAAATCTTTCGCCTTTTAATAGTGGTGTTGGGAAACCTTGATATCCATGCACAGAAAGTTGAATGTAGACCCATAATATGCAGTAAACTAAAATAAAATAGGGGCTGGAAAAATAGCTCAGCAGATTATAGCACCTGCAAGCAGGCACAGGGGCAGAGGTTCGATCCCCAGGTCTGCCATGCTGGCCACGCCCCTGAGGAATGTTGAGGCTGTGAAGGAGACTGGGCGTGGAGGTGTGCACCTGTAATCTTTGCTCTTGGAAGGTAGTAAACAGGTGGATTACTATGTGTCTGATCTAGTAGTGAGATCCTGAACACCTTGTAGACCTTTGCCTAAACTAAAAATAAATATAAATAAAAATGGATCTAAAACTATATGTTATATCAATACTTGATGGAAAATACCTGTTCTATGGTATGTCTGAAATGCTTGGCAGATGTGAGGTTAGGCTCAACTGCCTATGTTATAGGGTAATAATATCATTAAGCTTCTCTTGTGGAAGGTTAACAACTTAAGTTTGCAGACCAAAAATTAGAGAAAAAGAGGGGCTTCAAAGACAGTCAACACTTTGGTCTTAGCCTTTCAAGGTCAGTGAGGACTCAGGACATAGGATAACCTGTACTGTAGCATCTTGTAACTCAGTGCTGTCCCATTTTTACTGACCAAGCATGTTATGGGGTCACAGAAGAAAGTGATTAATGATGTAGAGTGTGCCTAAGGAGAGTCACATGGAGAGCAACCATTCTTTCAGGCTTTTGTAGAGAGAAAATTCATCAAACAATGGCTGTGACGCATTCAGATGGCTGGCACTGACAAAAGATCTATAAACTGCTATACAGGGTTTCAGGGTAAGTTCTGAGGGGATTTGACTGACCTTGTCAAATACAAAAGTTACATTTTTTGTTATATAGGTCTTGCTTTATCTTGGTCTTAACCATCTAGCAGAAAAGTATAAAACTGAGGTAAAAAAGTAAAGTCATATTAATATGCTTAGTGGTGAAATGCTCAGGTCAACAACTTCTGACACTGCCAGTCTTGCATATAACCCATTACTATTATGGATTACTGGATTATATTGGATTACTCTGCTGAATTCATGCACCTATAATATATGAATTTCAATGGAATACACATCTCTGACAAAAGTATACAAAAAGGGGATATAAATGGACCATTTGTAGTGGAAAAATATGTATCTCTATGTACAAATATAGAGCTACTTTCTCTTGGTTCAATGAGAAGAAAGTTTTGAACTAATAGGGTTAAGACAAGATATCATGTCTGCATCTTGTACTAGGAATAACTACTACAAAGACAATAATATGCCATGTATTATTTATTGTAACTGCACTACTAACCTGTTTTGAAACTATCTCATTGATACTTTCTAAATAAAATTATTAAAATATAAAAATGACACTGTATTTTAAAACAGTATTCTGCTGGAAAACACAGTGCCAATGTAGGTTTGGGACCAGCCAGAGAGGAACTCCACAACACAGTGCCCAGGTCAATTTGGGACTGGCCAGAGATAAACTCCACAGCAGAGCAGCCTAGTCAGTTTTGGATTGGACAAAAGAGGAGCTCCCAGGTAGAGCACCAAGGTCAGTTTTGGACAAGCCAGAGAGGAACTCCACACCATAGTGCGAAGTTCAGTTTGAGACTGGCCTGAGGAGCTCCACAGCAGCTTGCCCAGCAGAAAGAGACCAAGCACAGCAGCCAAACCCAAGACGGGCCCAGGTGGATGAGTTTGAACTTTGTAGATACAGCCCAGTAAGTTAAAGCACATTGCTATACCTAGACCTAAGTATATTCTTTCTTTTGAGGGAGAGAGGAGGAAACAGGTAACTGGGTTGAACTAGTGTGCCTGGAAGTCTCCAGATATGTCAAGGGGAGGTGGCCAGACAGAACTTAAGGGAACTAACTTAAATAGAAATTCCCAATTAAATATCTGCTTAGCTATACAGTCATAATATTTGCTCTTATGGTTTTAAAAAAGAACCCAGTTGATACAAAAGCTTGTCAATTGCTAAATCTCACTACCCATTATTAGTATTGATAATTGTTGTATTGTAACTGTAATTGCTTTAGTCATGTGATCTCTCTTATGTAATAATATCAAAAGGTGCTTAAGTAATAACTGAACAAATGCTTTACATCAAAAGTCAGAGGACGGATACAAAAATGGCAAAGAGAAGGAGCAAAACGCATTTTCAGTCCCTGATACCACCAGAACAAATGCAGGAGACACTAGCATAGAAGAAATAGGAAGTCACACACCTGAAATATCTGAAATAGTGGAGTCTAAAGTAAAGAAACAGCTACAGAAAGGTATAGAGCAAATCAGATCAGAAATAATCTCTGAAGTAGAAAAAGAAATTAAAACCATAATGAAAGAAGTACTAATGGCTTCTAAAGTAGATACTGACAAAAATTAGTGGAGAGTAGAAAAATGATAGATTCCTTGAATGAGCAATATAGAAAAGGAATAGAATGCATGAAGCTGATTCAAAGAGATATTCAAGAGATTAAAAACTCAATTAAAAGTTGGGTACATTGTCTGAATGAAAGTGAAGATAGTCTTTCAGACCAAGAAGATACTACTGCAGACAGTGAAAAGTTAAGGAAAGATCTGCTAAAAACAAAAAGGATGCACAAAAAAATAATTCAATATCTACAAGATGATG
>PVKA01047475.1:0-14313 GCA_004027165.1 Ctenomys sociabilis | reverse complement strand
ATTTACAGAAAAATCAAAAATACGAAAGATTTCTCTTTACCATCTAGCATGACCACTTCTCATCATGACTTGAGACATACAAAGATGAGATTAATTTAAATCCTAGTTTAAGTCCCAGAAGAAGACAGGAGAAGCACCACATGGACTCACACTCTCCACCTCCCTACAGGAAGACAGGGCTCCCAAAGGGTGATGGGTTCGAGGCACCCTGACTCCTTACAGGGATGTCCTCCAGGCAGTGAGAGATCTGTCTGATGTCTCTACAGTGAGTAGCTGCTGCTGGGACAGATGTCAGGTGCTTGTTTCTACCATTAAGTGTGTGCTTAACTAGGCAATCTCCAGTAAGGCACTTGGATACCTATATCCTACCCATGAATTATATGCCAGCAACAAAGCTGTGACATCGACCTCCATCTCTCTTACCTATGCTAAGCATCATTTTCTACTACCTCACTGCAGTCCCAACGAGAACGATGAGAGCACAGCCCTAACAGCCATGTTTTATTCTTCCTTGACATGAAATACGCCAAATGTAGACACTGTATTACATATATCTGCATATCAATGAACTCATGCAGTTATCACAACTCTAGAAACAAGTTAAAAATATACCACATCTAGTTCAGTTACGTTTATTGAATAAAGTTAAGAAATATCTCTTGAAATGGAAGCTACGGGAACTTTTTTTAAATTGTACATTTCTGCTTCCTTTCTTTATATTAACATATATTACTGTGATCTTTATTTCACATGTGTAAGTCAACTAAACATAGTATTTAATCAGATTAACCCCTCCCCCATGATCAATCTCAGGGTCTTATGCATGCTAGCCCAGTGCTCTACTGAAGTAGCCCAGGAGATACTTGAGCTACTTCTCCTGCCCAATATTTCACCAGATTAACAAAAAGAATTAAATCAGGATATAGCTCAGTGGCTTAAGTACCTGCCTGACAAGCACAAAGTCCCGAGTTCAATTCCCAGTACCAAAAATAAATTAAATTAAATCAGAAATCTCAGATACAAAGGAAAGATTATACTATCACTAACCTTAGCGAAGTAATTCTCCATGCTGTTGTTTGAAGGCTGTGGGTTGAATGTAGGAACCAAGTTTTCTCTGGTATGAAAACTTCTATGTTTTCTATGATTAAAACTATGATTAAAATTTCTGACAGAAGGGCACTCTATATTAACACTGCTCGACAAAGTTCTATATTGCTGCTTTTCCTCCAGAAATTCAGTACTGGTCGCTTCTAGCGTCTCAATAGCCCTGTGAAGAGGGAAAAAAGCAAAAACTTAGTACCTCACTTTTTTGGGCAGAGGAATTTGCAATATAGCCCAGGCTGGCCTTGAACTCACAGTGATCTTTCTGCTTCAGCCTCAAGTGCTGGGATTATAGGCACATTCTGCTAAATGACTTGGATTTTTTAAAACTGCCATAAGAATGTATGGAATTTCCATTTGGTGTTCATGACTTAACACTAAAAATGTATCAGCATGCCTTTCAAAGAACAGCTAAAATTGTTAGAAAGGAAGTACATATATTTATAGGGGGATTCCTAACTAAGAAGTAATTTTAACAAAGCAGGAAAGAGATGGTTGTAAATGTTGTCTGGCTCAATTAGAAACACTGCTACTTCCTGTAAGACTCAAATTTCTGAAGAAGCCACTAGAAGCACCTGAATTTAAAGGGTATTTGTAAGAGATGAGTAGGCTAATTAACCTGAAGTTGACCATTTCACTTTGTATAAATACATACACCTATGATTCCAGCACTCTACGAAATTGAGACACAAGTCAAAGCCAAGCCTGTTTGACTCAGTGAGACTGTCTCAGAAAAGGGGGAAGCGAGCTGGCTGCAATCCCCATTACTGAAAAGAAAGTACACATATATATGTAAATGTCTGTATGACATACAGACATATGAAAACATTATGTTGTACTTCTTATATACAATAAAACTGAAACAAAAGCTATAAATACTTACATTTAGCTAAATAGTTTAGCAATTTAAAAGAAAAACCATTTCCCAAAGATATTTTCCAATTGTAGCTTCTCCAGCTGTACATCTGCCCATTACCTCACACAAAGAAACTAATTTAGAACAACCATCTCCAGAAGAGGAGCCCACTGGCTTCATAATCACAACAAACCAGGGCAGCTCCTGGGCTGGGAATACTCTTCCCAAGGCACTGCAAGTGATCTGCCCCTTTTGTCTTCCACCCACCCCTTACATTATTTCACATGAGTGCTCCTGCTCATCCCCACTAATCTTTCCCTATATCCCAAGTATGACTTTATGGAGAAGAGAAAAAACAGTTGGTTTTTAGGCAGCTTCTAGTGAGACCAAAGATCATAGTCAAAGAAAGCTATTTTACCAAGTGGCAGAATATGTCTAATATTAGTAGTAGTTAACCTTTGGATTTATGTTGCAATCTTCCAAAAATAATGTTAATAAATCTATTTAAATGAAAGGCAATATGTAATGATGTAACAGTGTAACTTTCTAAATGATAGAGCATCAAAAATACCTGAAAAGGGGCTGGAAAGATAGCTTGGTAGTCTAAGCACCTGCCTGGCAAGCACAAGGACCCAGGTTTGATCCCTGATACCACATGCCTTGCTGGTCCTGAAAAACCCCAGGCATGCCAATCCAACCATCAAACCTGGGCATGGTGGCATAATCCCAGTGCTGGAAAGGGTGAGACAGGAAGATCACTACAAGTTTAAACTGGACAAATAGACCCTTTACCAAATAAATAACTTTAAAAATTAAAATATTAAAATTATCTGAAAGACCAAGTAAGACTATCTACATAAGAATGATAAAACCAAGCTAGTCATAGTTGTATACATTTTTAATCCCAGCACTTGAGAGACTGAGGCAGAATTCCCATGAGATCAAGACCAATCTGGGTTATATAGTGAGTAAAATTAAAGCCTGTATTACTATAAAGTAAGATACTTTTTTCAAAAAACTAAAATCCCCCTTTCAAGGGGAAAAATAGAAACTGTCCTAGACTAACATTTCAAAGATAAATCCATTTAATAACTTTATTTTCCAAACTATCCACTAAGCATTTATATCCTATTAATTTCATAAATCTATCTCTAAAAATGATTCTTTAGAGAAAAATTAATGAGCTTAGGTTATTTTCTGATTCTGTTTTAACTTACATGTTTAATTTATGGAATAATGATTCTGCAGCTTTGAATTCTTCTACATAGAGTTCCCTATATTTTTCCAATTCGATTTTAGTGGAATCTTCTCGAGATTTTGTTTCAGAGAGCTCCAATTCCAGGTCTCTAATTCGGAGTTCCATCTGCTTTTTCATTGTAGCATTTCTATTCTCTCTTAACTGCTCTGACTGTTCTTGAGATTCTGCTTGTATCTAAAGCAAATTAAAGGATATGTTTTGAAAGTAATTATGACCCATAAACAAAAAGAAAATATTCAGTGAATGTTTACATTCAAAACATTTTTACAGTAAAAAATTAGTCATTAGTTCCCTTCATAATACTTCCCCTATTTTGAGCACACCTATCCCATTATTCTTGCCATTTTCTGAAGCACTTCTGGAAGTCTCCTTCATGAGCATCCTTACAAGGTTTGATTAAAAGCAGTAAATGCTGCTGCTGCTGCTGCTGAGTGCCATGCAATGGAAAGGCAGGTTCATAAAAACATGATCACTGAGTGCTCATCCACCTTGTCCACCAGATCTGGCCCCATGTGACTTCGGGCTCTTTCCCAGAGTCAAAGTGAACATGAAATGTAAACATTTGAACTCAATTCAGATATCAAGACTGCTGTGAGAGCACAACTGAGGGTACTCATGAAGGACCACTTCCAGAAGTGCTTGAGAAAGTGGCACTAACAATGGGACAAGCACAGTCCAAGGGAGTATTTTGAGGGGGACTAAAAAAAATGTAAAATACTCACTATAACTTTTGATCATAATTCATAGTATCTATTTGTATCTATTTCCTTTAATTTTGAGCCAGTGATTGAGGAATTTTAAGTATGTCAAAAACATACTGGGATTTATCATCAGTATCAAGTGGGCCACCCGTGAAGTGGAGGAGCCAGGGTGTCACACAAGGAGCCACGTGGCCAGGAGTAAGGATTGTGAAGCTGGGGAGAGCTCAGCCATGGCTCGTGGTCCTAAGAAGCATCTGAAGTAAGTAGCAGCTCCAAAGCATTGGGTGTTGGATAAATTGACTCGTGTATTTGCTCATCCATCCACCAGTCTCCATAAGCTGAGAGAATGTCTGCCTCTCATCATCTTCCTAAGGAACATGCTCAAGTATGCTCTGGCAGGAGATGAAGAAGATTTGCATGCAACATGTCATTAAGATCAGTGGTAAATAGTTTGCTGAATTCACACACCTACAATATTTAAATGGCAATGGAATACCCATCCCTGACAAAACTAAACAAAAAAAAAAGGGGATACAAATGAAGGACCATTTTGTATCTATACATACAAAATAGGATATACAGCTACTTTCTCTTAATTCAATGAGAAGATTTGTACTAATAGTATTTGGACAGGATATCATGTCTGCATCCTGTATTATGAATAACCACTACAAAAATGAATAACCACTACAAAAACAATATACAATGTATTAATCATTGAAATTGTCCTACTAATCGGTTTTGAAACTGTCTCATTGCTATTTGTTTCTCAAATTAATTAAAAAAAAAAAGATCAATGGCAAAGTCCAAACTGACATAACCTGTTGGCTTTATGGATGTCATCAGCATTGACAAGAGAGGAGGGCATTTCAATCTGATCTATGACACCAATGGATCGCTTCTCTATTCATAAAATTACACCTGAGGAAGCCAAATACAAGCTGTGCAAAATGAAAATCTTTGTGGGCACAAAAGGGATCCCTCATCTGGTGACCCACGATGCTCATATCATTCACTACCCTGACCCCTTCATCAAGGTCAATGACACCGTCCAGATTGATCTGGCATCTGGTAAAATCATCAATTTTATCAAGTTTGACACTGGTAACTGAAGGTGCTAACTTTGGAAGAACTGGAGTGATCACCAACAGAGAGAAGCTCTTTTGTTGTGGTTCATGTGAAAGATGGCAACAGTAACAACTTTCCCACCCAGCCGTAAAACATCATCATAAGCAAAACCCGTGAACCATAGATTTCCCCAAGGAAAAGGAATTTGCCTCACCACTGCTGAAGAGACAGTTAAGAGGCTGGCAGCCAAACAGAACAGTGGGTGAATTGGTCTCTAATGATATGATACAGAGGTCGCTTGCTTCATTAAACATAATAGAGCATGATTTTAAAAAAAAATAAACTGCATTAAATCTGAATTATAAAAATTTTGAATCTGTTTCTTTATTGTTGGTGCTAGGGATCCAACTAGGCAAGCACCCCACCCACTGAGTTCCATCTTTAGCCCTAAATCATTCTTACCACTCATGTAATCTGATCATTTGAAGAAAATAATTCAAAAACTTTAAAAACTCAATAAGGCAACAGCATTGCTACACTATTTTATAAATGCTACAACAGAAGTTACTTTGGCTCTTAACAATTTTATGTCCATTCATCTTTTTAAAAAAAACTGTCAAATAAATATTATTTTGAGAGATAAATTTAGTTATAGTAAAACAAATATTTAAGACACAAAATATCATCTTCCTTCAAGAAAGGAACCTGGACAAAAATTATATAGGAAGCAGAAGAAATATATATAATGGAAACATCCAAAATATAATTTTCAATAAAATAATTTAAGCATATTAAAGATAAATAAATTAACCTGTAAAAATAAATTGACTTGTTGTAATTTTTCTAATTCTTGTCTTGCTCTTTCCTCAATCTCCTGTTTATGCTGCTCTATTTGGTGATGTTCTACATTTTTTTCTATATAACTTTTGAGGTTTTCTACTTCTTGTTCCAACTTCATTTTATTCTCTTCTAGTGTTTCACATTTCTTTTGCATCAATTTCAGAGACAACTCCTGGTAGAGAAACTGATCATCTGTATCCACCTGGAGACATGTGGAAGATGTAGCTTCCAGTTTTGCTGCAAGATCATCAAACTGCATGAATAAAATAACACAGATTGGGAATGAAAAAAATGGGCTGAGAATAGTCTAAGACAAAGCAAATAAAACTCTCTCACACAAATTCATTTGTGATAAAACATAGTCCACACTAGCTTCTTGACTTACTCAGAAAATCAACACAGTTTAAAAGCATCAAGAGTCACAAAAATAGATTCTTCACATTCATTATCTTTGTCACAAAACATGTATTTGATCCTAGACTTTTTCTAGGATTGTGTCATTTCTGTTCTTAAAATAATTTTTGAGTCAGCTCTTTAGAGTACAACTCCTTTAGCCCTACTCCATCTCCACCTCATAATTTCTAAAAACAGTTTAGGAACATTATTCTGAGTCATTTAGGTTTGAACCAATAAAAGGCCACCAGCATAGTCTGTGAAAATAAGTATGTCATGACTATAGTACATATGTATTTTAGTTACAAAGCTTTTTCCTGAATTGCAAAGTTTCATGTTAATGTTCTGTGAGGTAATGACTCTGTTAGGATCAGTGACATTCCCCATTACAAAGGCTTAGTCACATGATCCATGTATGTTTTGGAAAACAAAAATGATGTAATTCAAAGGTGCTATCTTGTAATTTTCTGATCTTTTCCATGAAAAAAGCATACTAAACAACAATAACAACAAAAATGTGAGATACCAGTGGCCTTGAGTGGAAAGTACTGTCATCTTTATATCAAATTACTAGAGTGGCAGTTTAAAAACATATCTACACACTTTTTAACATTTCTCCTGGAAAAATGCCTTCCTCTGAACAGGAAACTTACCTTTGTAACTGGTTTCTAATGAAATGGATACAGTCAAACTGTTGTGTGACTTCTCAGGTGAGGAAGATTTTACATATTTTTCACCTGCCTTTCCCTAGGTAACCAAGCTCCATATAGCAAGAAAGCTCAAGCCACAAGTGAATCCTCAGGTATGCAGTCCACTGGCTGCAGGGCTGAAAGCCTAGGCAAAGCCTACTCTGATTGCCAGATATGCGTATCTACATCCTTTAGATGGATCTAATCCCTACCTTCAAGACACTCCAGCTGAACTCAAGTGGAGAAGGATAAAATGACCTCACTGACTTTGGTAGAACTGCAGATTATGAACAAAATAAATCTTGTTTGGTGACAATAAAGTTTCAGGTGTTATAGCATAAATTAATAAATGCACATATATAGCTTGGCACAATGACACATAATTCCAGAACTTGGGGTGCTGAGGCAGGAGGATCATTGTGAATCTGAGGGAAGCCTGGGCTAAAAAGTAAGCTCAAGGCCAGTCTGAACTACACGGCTGTAGTTCAAACAAACAAAAATACCAAAATTACAATACCACTGGAAACAAACACAATATAACTGTAAAGACACTGATATGAAACGATGGGTCTGAATTCAAGGTTTTCCAGGCACGGTGCCCCAAGCACTCTCCCTCTTGGTTTCCTAGGCACCCTGCTCAAACCGCAGCCCCAACCCCTCCCTGTATTGTACTCTGGTCTCAGCTCACTTGCTTTTGACCTGTGCTGGTCTCAGCCCACTTCCCTTGACATAAGTGGTGCTATACCACAAAGAAGACAAATGCTGTCCACCTTAGATCTGGATGTTCCAGGCCATGATCACCCTGTCTAGAAAATCCTATATTCTCTTGTCAGAGGTCCATGAGACAACTCTCACATTCGCCTCCAATAAACCTGCTTTACTTGTGTCAATGTGTCTGGTTCAGTTCTGTGCGGGTTCAGCTGCCTCAGTTTGTCCTTTCACTAAGTAAGTTGTTTGAAACAAAACTAGAACATGTGGAAGGTCTCTGCATTAGATGTACATAGAAAAAAAAGGATACAGAAAAGAAAGCAAGCCACAGGAAGGGATTATTAGTGGAAGACTGATGGTCCTTAAAGAGACTGAGAGGAAGGATTTTGAGGAGAGTGAAAAAAAAAAAAATGATACTGATACCTAGAAAAAACAGAACTCTTGTGACATAACACCAGAAAGAAAAATTGCTGAAAGATGAGCTAAAGAAAGACTTGCTGGAAGCCCCTTCTGGGTTCACTGGATTCAAATAGCTGCTTCTCATTTGTAGCTTTCCTAAAGGTCAAATAATGCTAAAACAAATGGCTTCTGGAATAAGATCAAATCCAGGGTGCTACTGAGAACACGTGATCTAAAGATGAAGCCAACACTATGACTACAAAACCCTTTGGAAAGACCTCAGAAAGATTTAAGCTGTGCCTGAAATGTCCTGAAGGACTGAAGGGCATGAAAATCTTCATGGAACTGTCCTAGTCCAGCTTCACAGGAAGCCCAAGAAAGAGAGAGCTTTTGTCAAAAAGATCTGTAAAAGTAACTTTTCACAGGGCATGAATCAAATAAAATTCACAGGAAATGTAAAGCTGTTGAGAAAATTTAGTAGGAAAAACACTATTCACCAGCTTCAGCTGAGACACCAAGACAGTAAACATGAAAGAGAACTTTGGATGTTGGAAGTTCTGCCTGTAGGCTGGGCAAATCTGTCAATTTCACAGGCTATTTCTTATGAAAGCAATACATCTGAGCAGCCAGGGCCTAAAGAGAAGACACAAGGAGAATCACCTCATGTCCAGAACTAATTCTTTTTTTTATGTATTTAGTATAGGGTGTACAGGGTCTCACTACATAGATGGAACTTGTAGTGATTGTCCTGTTTTCAGCCTCCCAAACACTCAGATTACAGGCATGCAGTACCACACCCAGTCTCAGTCACTGTATCAGCACACCCCAGGGGTGGAACCAGCTGGCCCACAGGGATCAAGCCCCAGTACCTGCATCTGCCTAAGCAGGCGCTTTAATCAGCTGAGCTATCTGGCCAGCCAATCAGAACTAATTCTTGATTGATTAAAAATACGGAAACAAGGAGATATAAATGAAGACCTATTTTGTATCTGTATATTCAAAACAGGATGGATATATATACATTTTCTTAATTCAATGAATAGAAAGACTTGTTCTAATAGTATTTGGATAGGATACATCTGTATCTTGTACAATGAATAACCACTAAGGCAACAATATGCAATGTATTAATTATTGAAACTGCCCTAATAATTTGATTTGAAATTGTCTCATTGCTACTTGTTTCTCAATAAAATTATTTTTAAAAATGTGAAATCACTGGTGCTCCCTAATCCCGTTGAGAGGGAAATTTTTTTAGCAGTTTAGCAGAATGGGTAGTGACAACTGTTTTTTTTTTTGTTTTGAAGGTCTCATATTGGGAAGGATAGTATTCTTTAGTGTGTGCAACCAAGATTCCTCACTTGTTTGCACTTGCTCAGGATGGTAACCGTTTGTGCTTTGGGCTTGCACATGATACCACAATAAGTGAGACTTGCAGAAGGTATCAAGTGGGAGGGAGGATATAAAAAATTACAACTGAGTGGCAGAATGTTCTGATTTTAGAACATGTCTTTTGATACTACTCATTCTATAAAAGAGGTAAGAATACATAGGTTGGGCCAGCCAGACAGCTCAGGGAACTAAAGTGGCTGCTTCGGCAGAGGTAGAGGCAGAGCACAGTGTCTGGGGTTTGATCCCAGATGTTCTGTGCTGGCCCCACCCCCAGGGCTATCTGAGACAGCAATTGCAGCTCGGTGTGGTAGTACGCACCTGTAATCCCAGTGCTTGGGAGGTTGAAAACAGGAGAATCACTGTGAGTCCGATCTACATAGTGAAACCCTGTATGTCCTGTAGACCCTGTCCTAAAATTCATAAAAAAAAATTTAAAAGTACGTAGGTCAACCTTTGGCTTGCTTGTAATGACAACATCATGGGACTTTCAATAGTAGGGAAGAATGCTCTCTGTCTCAGACTGTTGTCCATGCACAGAGGAAGGCACTGAGAGCAGCAGGTATCCCAGCTGTGGTTCCAGATAGTGGCCTCCATACTCAAGACTCATCAGTGAACAAGCCCTGCAATGTGCCAGATCTCAGCCTCCAGGCCTTTCACAAGCTTAGGGGAGCAGAAACGAGCTGTCTTCTCCAAGTTTCTCTCAAACCCCAGCCTTGGGCAGAAAATAAATACTGCCTTAAACTACTAAATCTGTAGTAATTTACTTCAGAACAATAAACAAAAGAAATAATTTTTAGAGAAGAGACAATAACAAGCAGAAATTAGTCTCAAGTGGGCATTGATACATATTGAGGTTAATTTATTAATAACAGTGCTAAGGCAAATCAGGGGATAATTAGGAGTTAAGACATTGAGACTACACAGGAAGAAATTTTTCTAAAGTTCCCTTCAATTATAAATTCTTTGTCTCTTTGGACTTTCTGTCTAGTTTAGGGAACATGGAAGAATGAGAAGCATAGTTGAAATGTGAAACATAGCACTTAAAAAGCCACTAGAATTATTTGGTTCAATAATCAAAACCATTATTTATGAGATTTCAACTAAAAGATTCTAAAAGAGGCAACTTTGAATGTTTAGTAATTTAGCATTAAATGTTCATTTTCCTTTCCTTAATGAGGAAAAGAAAACACTGTGGAGCAATTTTTAAACTCAGTAGTAAAACAAATGTGCTGCCCTAAGAATGTGCAGAAAAATAATAAGTTTTATGTCCCTGTCTTCAAGTTTGTTCCCCCACAATACTTCCCCACAGAGTACAAAGAGGCTTTGACATTTTGATATTCAAATTATTGAAAACTTCCTGAACACTTCCTGATATTTATGAGTTAACTTTTTTTTTTAATTTTTCATATAGGGTCTTGCTACACAACTCAGACTCATAGTGATTCTCCTGTCTCAGCCTCCCCAGTGCTGGGATTATGGCATGTGTCACCATTCCCCATTTCAGGAACAGCACTGCTTGTGTACTGGGATAGAACTCCATGCTTGTGCTTGCCAGGCAGGCACCTGTGCCACTGGGCTCTCTCCCCAGCCCTATGAGCTAAACTTCTAAAAAATTATTCTTGGGATGGGCTGCTCAATTACTGATTCAATACACCGTGTCATCTTGAGAACATTAAAAGCTTAAGTAAATTACTCAAGGGCCAGGGTCCTCACTTTTGTAAACATCCTTGTCCATGGAAGAGGACAGAAAGATTGTATGAGTGCTACATGCAACCCCCTATGGGGTGAGAACCTTCTTACACTATAAAGGAGGGAAAGAGGCTTACTCTCCTGTACTCCTTTTTACCTTTGTTGCTTTTGCTGTTTTTCATCACTATGAATTGTTGCTCCTCTGCCCATTTCACCCTGCCTTGGAGCCAGTGGTTACGGACTGAAACCTCCACAAACTGTGAGCTAAATTAAACTTACTTTTTCTAATGGATAAACCAGGGTTATGCATCTCTGTTTAAGGAAAAGGAGATAAACAAATGAAACTGTGATTTCTGAGCATGTAGGATCCAAGTCAAGAAAGAATCAGCCCCAGTGTGATTGTTATGGTTTGGGTTTTTTGCAAGGGAGACAATATAATACAGGACATATTTTATCAGATTATTTTATAATGATCACCCAAAGAATCATATACAAAGGAAATCTGCCCACACACTAAAGACCAAAGAAGCCAGCTGAGGGCCTGGATCCTAATATCCTGCATGAGTTCAGCTGAAAACCTAGACCTCATGGCAATGCCTCTCACAGGTCCAATTGGAGGCCTAGAGCCCACCACAATGTCTCACACAGGCCTACTTCATGGATCTGCGCTGGGCAGGCCCAAACATCAAAGGCGGAAGCTAGAAAATCTATGCCAGCATGATGAAGGATCTGTGATAGCAAGCTAAGGGATCTGAACTGCAGCTATGAAGCAACACTCAAGGTAAGAATCAGAGTGCCCCAGAGAAGCACCACTGCCAACTTCAGCATTAGTGAGGTTCCCAGCTCCTCCAAGGATAAGGAGAGCTGCATTCCCTTCAGGAAAGCCAGTGTGACAATCTTCTTCAGTAGACTGAACTGTGCATCATCTTCCCCTATGGAGCCAGGAGGCAATGCTCAAGGTGAGGACCATAGGTCCCCCAAAGTGAATGTAGCCATTCTCAGTGACAATGAGGTCCCCAGCTCCTTCTCTGAGAAGAACAACCAATTTTATCAAGAAAGCCAGCATGAGAAGCTAACCCAGCAGAATAGCTGAGGAGAACTAGTGGCTTTCAACAACTCCAACAGCTTCTCCAAACGGCTTCTCTAATAGCCTCTCAACAGCTTCTCCAATTATGCCTCTTACATTGCTGGCAATAATCCTCAGATGGGCCTCCCATACCTGACACCATGCTAATTCAATTCAGCTGGGTGTAATAGGTTGACCACCAGTTAGCAATCCACTATAGTGGTACACATGAACCAGAAACCAGGGCAAAAGAGGATGTGACTGCACTGCAAGAGAATAGATGGCTCAATTTCTAATAAGCAAAGCTGGCAGTCTAGATGAATTTCCTTCCTACTACTTGGTAAAAATCTAGAGATAACTCCAAATTATGAAGAGTTAATTAAACATGCAGTAAATAGTACTCTGAGTTAGCAGATCCTCTGTGAAGCTTGGAAGAATGGAAATCATGAAGGAAGCACTGGGTGGAAAACTCAAAGTTTTGAGTGGAGAAAACAAAAGGAACAGACTGTGAGCCTGCCTTCCTATCAAGAAATGTCCTTCAAGAAGACAAATATCACCACAGGAGTGAAGATAAAGGCATCTCACTACATTCACTGCCAATAACAAAAGGCAACTAGCAGAGTACAACAGGACTAGGAAGGAGAACTCATTTGAGAACTCAATTCAATTTGGTATTGGCAAAGGAGGAATTACATGTAGACCATCATATTAAAACTAGGACTACAAAATAAATAATTTATGCGTAATTTTTACAAGCATGTTAAAACTATTAAATAGGAAATATTCAGGCATTTCAACAAAAACAATGCTATGTTACAACTGTATAACCACACACAAAATAATAAAGCTAAGACTCCTACAAAATACCACATATGTAAGTTAACTCAAAATATAACTAGTATATATAAGAAATAAAACTATGGGTCCACTGAAATAATTCAACCATGGTATTTCTATGTTATCTTTTATCTGGTTGACCTCTCTGTGACAGGGTATTGTTGAAACCCTCACTATGATTATGTTGATATTTAATCTTTTATGTCCAGTAGTATTTCTTTTATAAAATTTAGTGCCCTTAAAACTGTTATTATCTTCCTATTGAACTGCTCCCTTCACTAGTAAGTTGTAACTTTTCTCATCAGTTCTGTCTTGAAGACTGCTTGATCTGAACATATGGCAGCTGCTCCTGTTTGCTTTCTGGCTCCTGTTGCATGGAGCACTTTTCCATCCTTTCTCTTTCATTCTGTTTTATTAGTATTTTGTGGCATTTATTTGTTTGACTGGTTTGGCTGATTTGTCTCTTGTAGGCAACAAGCAATTCGGTTATATTTTTTGATCCAATCTGCCTATCTGTATCTTTTGATTGGAGAGTTAAAATCATTTACATTGAGACTTATTGCTGAAATATATTTGCTGAATTTTGTGACTACATTATTTTTCTGTTGCTGATTCCTTTGCTTTTACCCTTTTGCTTGCTTAAATGATTCCCAAAATACCCTAGGAATAATCTCAAGCATACTATCATATCAGAGCACAAAGAAAGTAGAAAGCAGTGTCACAAGAATCCTTGCAAGGATCAGCCAGACTGCTCTGCAGACTAACGTGCCTACTTTGGCAGAGCACAGTGGCCAGGGTTTGATCCCCAGAGTGCCATGCTGGCCCTGTCCCCAGGGTGCGCTGAGACTAGGCACAGTGGCACATGCCTATAATCCCAGCACTTGGGAGGCTGAAAACAGGAAAATCACTACCAGTCCAATCCACAGAGTGAGACACTGTAGACCCTGTCCTAAAAAAAAATCATAAAGTATTAAAAGAATCCATGCAATCTATGTAAATACACTGACATTAATAATACACTCTTGAATAATCAATGAGTGACAGAAGAAACCAAAAAAGAAATTTCAAAGTTCCTAGAATCAGAGCCTATCTCAGTCTAAGCATATGCCTAGGCTATTGCAAGAACCCAGATTAGATCCCTGGCACTGCATGCCATGAGGCCCCACCCTGGTTGCAGTGAGTGGTCCACCAAGACCAGAAGTGGTAGGACACACCTATAATCCCAGTCATGAAGAGGCTGAAACAGGACGGTCACTACAAGTCCAGGCTGCATACTAAGAATCTGTACACAATGCATAAAATTCCTAGAATCAAAT
>PVKA01047474.1:0-14306 GCA_004027165.1 Ctenomys sociabilis | reverse complement strand
TTTTTGCCCAAGTACAGTGAGTTGAACTCTGCCTCTTGTCTGACATCTACCCTACATCAGAACCTGTTTCTTTACATAACAGTTTTTCAACTTAGGGTTTCAAATTAAAGTGTGCTTCTAAGGTTTTCTGATCCTGTGAAGCACAAGAAATGAGTAGTGAGGGTGGGTTCTGTGGATTCATCGAGTTGATGTCAATAAGCCTTTTAAGTAATGAGGTCTGGATATGCTCCTCTCCTCAGAGGCTCACACCTCTCATTCCCTCATCAGTGCAAAACATCCTTACTGAATGCCAACCACTTGTCCACATTCTGGATACAAGGTGGGCAGACTGAGACAGGAAGGTCACAAGTTCTCATCCACCTTAGGCAATTTAATGAGACTCAGTCTGAAAAAAATGATAGATGGATGGATGGATGGACGGACGGACGGACAGACAGACAGATAGATAGGGCTGAAGTTAACTCAATGTGAAGATCCTGGGTTCAGTCCCCAGTAATACACAAACACACATATGTGCATGTGTGTGTGCGTGTGTGTGTGTGTGTGTGTGTGTGTCTGTGTACTTGTATGGTTGACACTTGTAATGGCATTTTACCCTACAACTCTGACTAAACTCATGCATACACACATTGTGCTCTTATATAGTTTACAGTCTAGTGTGGAGGAGGAGAAATAGGCACAAATAAATAAATTACATATTGTAGATTAGACAGTGATAAGTGCTTTTCTTTTTTCTTTTTTGATGGAACCAGGGATTGAGCTCAGGGCCTCGTGCTTGCCAGGGAGGTGCTTACTCTACTGAGCCATCTCCCTGGCCCCTGCTTTTTTTTTGGAATGATAAGTGCTAGGAAGAAAAATAACACAGAAAAGAGGATTGTACATTTTCTAGAGGAATGTTGAAACTTTCTGTAGGGTGCCTGGACATACCCCATGAACAAGCTGAGATCTGAAAAAAAGTGGCCTGGGCAAGATGCCCTGTGTGGGGAGAAGAGCAACCCAAACCCAGGGAACAACATGATGATGGGCCTGAGGTGGGGCACCCTGTAGCATCATTGAGAAACACAGAGCAAACCAAGAGTGGAAACAGGGAAGGGGGAGGCAGCGGGAGTAGGAGTTAATGGGAAGCTGAGAAACGAAGCCAGAGGGGGCATTGCAACCCCTGACTTGAAATTATACCGCAAAGCCATTGTGATAAAAACAGCATGGACTAGAAAAAAAAAAAAAACCAAGGTTTAGTGAAGCAGATTAGAAGATGCAAGAACAACTAATAATTCTAAACATACTCAACCACATAATATTTGACAAAAGTTCCAAACGTCTTCAGTGAAAGAAAGCCTCTTTAATAAATGGTGCTGGGAAAACTGGCTTTCCACATGATGAAATTAAAACTAAACCCATATCTCTCACTGGGCACTAAATTAAAATCAAAATGAAACAAAGATGTAATGTTAAATTGGAAAAAAATAAATTTGTTGGAAGAAAGAATAGGTGGAACTCTTGAAGACATGTGAGCAAAATCCTGAGCACAAAAATATCACAAAGAACCAGTGTCTGGGATCTTATCTTATTTTTAAAAACCTTTTACATAGTAAAAGAAAGAAGCAACAAAGTATAAATACAACCCACAGTAGGGGAAAAAACTTGCAAGTTGTTCTTCAAATAATGGATTAATATCTAGATATATAAAGAACTAAGACTCCCCAAACTTAAGACTTTAAGACCCAATCCAAACATGAGCATCTGACCAAATAGGTAGGTCTCAGGTGAAGAAGTAGAAACAGAAAATAAGCATGAAAAAAATGTTCATCACTGGTCATTTAAAAGATGTAAATTAAAACACTTGAGATTCCATCCTGGAAAGAATGGCTTTCATCAAGAAGTCAACCAATAATAAATGCTGGCAGGGCTTTAGGGGAAAAGGAAAAGATTGCCATTTTCCTTCCAATGACTCAAGGTTACCCTTCTTTATGGCAGAGTAATACTCCATTGTGTATAAACACCATATTCTCTTTATTCTTCTATTGATACACACATAGGCTGCTTCCAAGATGTGGCTATTGTGAATTGTGCTGCTGTAAACATGGATGTGCCAAGTCTGTTTCTGAAGCAAGGAAAATATGCCTGCACATACAGGTCCTCGAGTGCTTGGCTTGCATTCCTGTTAGGGATGTAACAGTGGCATGGGACTGGGAATTATAGGCAGTGGTGTGCACAGGGCTGCATTTGGGCAAATAAGTTGATATCTACTACTAACTTTCACTCTTTTGACTAGCACGTTGATCTCATTTGAAGAAAGACATTCTTGGGGCCGGGGAGCTGGCTCAGTAGAATAAGTACTCCCCTGGCAAGCACAGGAGCCTGAGTTCAATCCCTGGCTCCACTAAAAATAGACATTCTTGGGGCAACTAGATAGCTCAGCAGGCTAAAGCACCTGTTTAGGCAGGTGCAAGGACCAGTGTTTGATCCCCAGCATGCTGTGCTGGCCCCTGGGGCACGTAGGTGACTGGGCCTGGGCATTGTGGCACATGCCTGTAATCCCACCACTTGGAAGGCTGAAAACAGGTGGATCACTATGAGTCTGATCTGTGTAGTGAGACCTGTAGAGCCTGTACTAAACACATTAAGAAAAAGAAATGAGGAATGGCACTGTGAGTATCTACTTTGCATTCTGCAGAAGTGAAAACTCTTGCCAGAAAGTTAACTGGAGCACAGAGCCTTCCAGGGAGACAAAATGGCTACAAAAGCCTGGCAATAATTTAATGTTTATAAAGACTGGATTAAACTAACTACAGCATATCAAAAGCAAATAACTGCTGAGGAAATTGGCATATTTTAATTTAGTTCAGACTATATTTTCCAGGTTCTGGAAGTACTGTAATGTACAAGTGTGTATGTACAACTTAAATGTATAATTAATATAGCTTTGAAGCTTGTTCTACCCACATGATTAAAATTTATCATGGTATTAGCTTTCAACAGAGTCTTTTTCACAAGTTATAGTCAATGCGATAAATTAGATCTTCTCGATGAGTCCTGAATAAAGAAGCATAATTTATCTCGATGATATTTTATTGAAGACATTTTAATTGCTGTGGGGGATGAAAGGCGTCATCTGGCGTTTCGGTCAAATGTTTCTGGTAATGCGACCATTTTCTTCCATCATTGCTGGTTTAAAGAATATTCTGTTTTATTGAAGACGAACTAAACATCTTTATTTTATATACGTGATTTACTCTGTCTTTGAGCACTAATGAATCTACTTTGTGGGTAGTTTACTCCCTAAGGAAGACAAGAAATCATGAACCGTCACTGCAGGCAGTGACAGAATATCTTTCGTGAGTGGAGACTGCCGGGCAGAATTCTAAATTTCCTTTTCAATAGTTCAGAAATAAAGATCTGGGGATTGATTGCAGATGAATAAATTATGACTGTAGCATTTTTCTTGACTTTCAATTTTTTTTTTGTTTTTTCTGATCATGTAGTATATTCCTTTAAAAACATAGACCTTTATAAACCATAAAAATTATTTGTAAAATTGGAAGAAAACTCTCCACAGATCTTTTCTTCTGTAATTACCGCTATAACAACTTGGAGTATATTCTTCCAAAAATTTTGTACACACAGAGTTCTTATTCCTTCTCCTTAAAAACTGTAAGTCTGATGCCAGTAATGACGGAATTCTTCCTTCTCTGCTTGCTGAGTTTTATCAAATTTGCCCATCCCTGCCATTTCAATCACTTTGCTGGAATGATATATTGTGAAAATAGAGCCAAAAGCCCCAATTCCTGAGCCTAAGAACAAATTTTGTGCCCATGCATCTGTGCCTAAGAGCAGATTGTAGATGCATGCCTGTGCCCCAGTAGGGCCTGGGTGCCAGAGGGTTCAAGGCTCAGCCCATCTCCTGCCCCCACACAAGTGGGGCGGCTTCCGGTGACTCGCGTCCGCCAGCCCAGGACGGAGCATGTAGCTGCTCACCGTGCTGAAGGACCATGTCTTCGTCACACCCCCTCGCACTTGTTTCAGGGGAGTAAGCAAGGCCTTTTACTTCAATTTCGCCCTTGTCAAAACGATCACCAAGCTTATTCCATCTTGGGTTGGATGGCTTCCAGCTTCTCATGGATGATTTCTGTGGTTCTGTATTTGACCACTACCTCAGTAGACACTAGTGAGAGGCTTTAAAGAATGTCTTAGGAAAGGTTTTATTCAGTGCGATAGGTCATTTGGAGTAAATAGCCACTATGTAAAGAGAGACTGAAATTAACTGTCTAAATGCCATGCTGCATTCAGTGTATGATTGAATTTTAACACACCAAATAGATTTACTAAAGCCTAATAAAAAATTTCGTGGATGTTAAAATAGTAATTCTGAGAAAGTCTAGGCTAAGATGCATCAGAAGCTGTTAAATACCTCATTGAATTTTGCGAATTTGCCAAGCCTCCTTAATACACTATATTAAAAAAATAGAACATGTGCACAATCAGGAGGCCAAATTCCTGCTTCCAAGAATTTTTAAAGCTTTCTGTTCTGTTTCTTCTCCAGGAACAATTGGGATAGCATGTCTTAAAAGCCAGCTTTCCATGTTTTCATATTTAAATATCTTTTGTGTCTTAAATAACATGAGGTTTGTTTAAGCTCATAAGGAAAGAAAAGTTTCACATATATATCACCATCCAATGCATTTATTTCACAACACACACTACGAAGTATTCATGTGAGCTACAGTAGAAACTATAAGCCCTTTTTTAAGGTTTAAAAATGTAAGCATTTTTTAAGAGCTTACAGAGTAAGGAGCACTTTAAGAGCACTCTGTTTTCATATAGAAAAAGACAAAACAATGTCACTTTGCTTTTCAAACAAGATGGTGACAGGAAGATGACCTCTCTATTATTACTTTCTATGCTGAACTTGATCAGAAGGTTCCAAAAGGTTCTAGATTTATGACTAAATTTCCTATCAGTTGTTTAAGTATTTATGTGATGAGACTGCTGGGATTCAGAGAGAATTTTTAAAAGTTATTGCCTTTTTCATTCTATTGATGAGGAAATGGCTGGCTTATTTATTGATCAGTTCTCATTCACTAGAAACAGGCCATAGATTTAACTCTATAGGATCAGATGCAAGTGTCCCAATTTTTAGTGTTGTTTCTCTTAGTGAGAGAAAGGGTTAAAAACACTCCTTTTGGATCTGTTGTTAATCCTGGGTTTTGCTTTAAAGGATGGGTGGAGTCCATGAATTACTCTTTAAGTGTCTGAGTCCTCCTTGGGGTGAAGCAAAGGAAAACTAAGAGTAAAAAATCCAAAAGAGACCTCAGAACTAGCCCAGTTTACAACCTAGTGGAAGACAGATTGGAAAAGGAAGTTAAAGAGGAAAAAAAGAAAGAAATTAGCACAAGCCTTCAAGCTGTGATAACAAATTTGGCAAAGTGATGGGAGATGAGTGGGTAGATTTTAAGGATTTTCTGAGAAGATCTCATTGAAGAATACTGAGGCTAAATGTGGAGAAGTGAGATGGGACTGGAAGGCAAGCCAAGACTCGTGAGCAGGGCAGGCAGGGCACAAGAGCCATGCACTGAGCTGAAATGACACTGGAGGGCTTGTGAGAAACCATCAAAGAGTACTGAGGTATGGAAGCAGAGCTATTAATCCAAAGAGTGCAAGCATAAAAGCAGAAGAAACAGAAAGAGGTTTTCAGCCAGCATAGAAGAATTATATCTGAGAGGCAGTGCTGGTATTGAGAACAGTGTGTGCTCTGAGATCCTTTGGGGACCCTATGCAGGACACTGCAACTGGAAAATTGGAAAGGTGACTGTAAATGATTAACAGGTGACTGGATGGTGTGACCGATGCATCTGTTGCTATGTGGGAAGTAAGTCAGGGACAGGATGACGGCCTTTTAGAGACCTTACACATGAGCGATGCTGTATTACCTATTTTCTGTAAGCATGGAACCAAATTAAAAAATGCTAAGTTAAAATATAAAGACAGACAATCAAACTGATAACTACACGTCTAAGAATGGACATCTGAGATGGGTCTGCCCTTCTCAGAGGAAGAAATACAAATGGCAATTAAATATATGAAAAAGTGTTCAACATAATTGGTTATTTGAGAAATATGAATTGAAACAACACTAAGATTCCATCTCACTCCTTTTACTCTTTTCAATAGACCAGCAGAATGAGCTGTACAGTTATGCAAGCCATCCTATCCTATCTTTTTCCCTTACTTCTTCCTTTCCGGAAGAATAGATATCATTGAGAAATCAAAGAATAACAGATGCTGGCAGGGCTGTGGGGAAAAAGTAACCCATCTTCACTGTCGGTAGGAGTGCAGAATGGTACAACCACGATGGAAATGAGTTTGAAGATTCCCCAAAAAGCTACAATTGGAGGTCCCATTCAAGCCAACTGTTCCACTCCTGAGTACTTTTCAAAACAACTGAGGGCCTGGGAGATAGCTCTCAGTTAGTAAATCATTAAGTGCTTTAGTAAATAAATAAGTGCTTGCCTGGCAAGCACAGGGTCCTGAGTTCAATCCCCAGTACTGAAAAAAAAAAAAAAAAAAAAAGGCCAAAGCAAATGAAAACATCATATCACAGTGTTATATGTGCACCCATATTTATAGCAGTGCAATTTGTCATAGCTGAATCTTGGAAACAACCCAAATGCCAATCAACTGAGGCATGGATAAAAGATTTTAAAAAAGATGTTATACTACCCAATGGAACATTACTAAGCTATAAAAAAGATAAGCTTGAGGCTTTTGTAGGTAAATGAATATAACTAAAGACCATACTCAGAAGGGAAATAAGACTCACAAGTGTAAATATCATGTCTTGCTAGTGTAAGAATTTGAAAAAGTAAATAAAATATGGAAAAGAAACAACTGGGAAGAAGAAAAAGACAAAAGAAAGGAAGAAGTAAGGGAAAAAGATAGGATAGGATAGTCTGGATAATCGTACTACTCACTTCTGCTAGTCTATTGAAAGGAGCAGTTAATGCTAAATTTTTTTCTTCTCCTTTTCAATTTCTGGTAACTTTTTAAAACCAATTTTGGCTTTTCATCTTGTCTGCCAGCTAGGCAAGATGAGCAAAGCTCGCCTTCCCAAGCTGAAAAATGAAATTGAATGGTGGCAGACTTGTCCAAGGAATAATGCAAGGATTTGATCCCTTTGTGAATCTTGTGATAGACGGATGTGTGCAGATCGTAACGAGCAGGCAACAGAACACCCCTGGAATGGTGGTGATACAAGGAAACAGCACCGTCACGTGGGAAGCCTGGGAACAATGACTGCTCAGCAAAAAAATTCACACCCCTCCTCCAACCGCTACTTTCACTGACTGAAGATTAGGTCATGTACATTTTTATGTATTAAATTTTTGTTAAATAAACTTTTGGGGTAATAGTCAAAAAATAAATAAATAAAACCAATTTTGATTGCTTCTATCTGGTAATCTAAACCATTGATTTGAATATAACATTATATAACAACCACTGATGAAATTGTATTATTTTGTTTAGTGAAATCCTGTGTTATTTCTAATGCTTTTAAAATATTTTCTCTTGAAAAATGATATGGGGGCTGGGAAGATGGCTCAGTAGAATAAGCACTTGCCTGGCAAGCACAAGGGCCTGAGTTCAATCACCGTTATGCAAAAAAATAAAATAAAATAAAATGAAAAGAAAACATATGTGATTATAAAATATTAAATTACTTACTTAAAAGCTAGTAAGTTAATATTTCTGTTATTGTTTTGTGCTTTATGTACAAGTTTATTCTTCTGGTACAATTATCAAGCAATAGAAATAATCAGAAGAGTTTGGTTTCTTGCCATGTTTTATTTAAGATGCATGTAAAACTCCTCAGAAATGCCAGACAGTTGGATATAGAGCTGTAGGGACACAGAGGATAGAATAGATACATAAATTTGGGAAATGTGAACAAATAGATGACTTTAAAATTTTGTAAATAAAAGGTGGTAATAATCAGCGAGAATGCCTGGATCAAGGGGTGTTTTATTTGGTTTTGATTTTAAGGAAGATAATAACGGCATCTTTGCATAAGGAAAATGGCCCAACAGGGGGAAAGGCTGGTTGATTCAGAAGCTGGAAGGCAGAGCTGAGGAAGCAACATTCTGGAAAGGATGAGAAGAAGAGAAGTTTAGGGGATTACAGGCGCGGTCCACCACGCCCAGTCTCAATCAACCCAGCACGCCTGGGTGAGGGGGAGCGATGAAGGGCAGATAGCCGGCACAGCAGGCCGAGAATGGAACCCTAGTTGCTGAGCTCTGCCTAAGCAGGCATTTTAGTCCGTTGAGCTATCAGGCTGACCCTGAGGAGAGAATTTCTGTTTGACTGTATGTACAGGCAGAAAGCATTCTTTTTGTGACACCCCCACCCCCGAATCCTTATCTGAAATATTTTGCTTGACCACAACACAGTTATCTGGAGGAATAATAATTCCACAGCGTGAACCAAATGCTGGTAAGATAGTCAGCAGGGAAGATCTAGGGAAGACCTCAGAAAGTATGCAGAAAGGGGCATCTAGGTTGCAGATGATGGGTTGGGTCCCTCCACGTTCTCAGGGAAGCCAGAAAAAGGTTGCAATCTAGGAGGAGGTTGGAGGGTAAGAGCCAAGAGCTGCGCTCAGAATCCGCAGACGACCAGTGGGTCGGACTTGGAAAGCTGCCGGACACCCTCAAGTCGCCAGTGTCTGAGAGAGCTTTGTGGGGCTCCAGTGGTCCTCACAAAAGCTCTCTCGTCTGGGCCCTGGCTGTGAGGCAGGCATTGTTCTTGGATTTCTGCACGTGATCCTTAATCCAATCTGGATTATGATTCTCCCAGGTCGTAGGAGTTACGGCTCCATTTTATTTTATTTTATTTTTATTCTGAATTGACATACACCAATGGTACATATTTATGAAGACATAATCTGATATTTCAGTACATGGATACATTGTATAATAATTGGATTAGGTCAATAGCATTTAGCATTTCTTAGTGGTAAAAACATTTTGAAATACACATTGTATTATTATTTTCTTTCCTTGTTTCCTTTCTTCCTTCCTTCCTTGCTTCCTTTCCTTCCTTCTCAGTTTCTCCTCTGTTTCTTGGTTCTTTGTTGAGACAAGGTGTGTAGCCCAGGCTTGCCTTCAACTTGCAGTGACCCTTCTGTCTCAGTTTGCTGAGCGCTGGGATTACAGGTGTACACCACCATGCCTGGCTCTATGTCATTGCTAACTAAAGACACCAACTCTGCACTCAGATACCAGAATTTATTCCCCCAACTGTACCTTTGCATCCATTGACAAATTCTTCCCATTCCCCTTTCTTCTCCTCAGCCTACTTCTCCATGTTTAAGACAAAGACACTGAGGTCTGGTACTTACAGAGGTTAGCACTTCCCACGGCCCTCCAGCCAGGACGTAAAAGTAGGTCCAAACGTTCAAATTCAGGTGTCTCGAGCCTCCTCCTCCTACTACTCCTCCTCCTCCTCCTCCTCAGGCTGGTGTGAATGTCTGCAGACTAACCACTGGCTGGCAGTGCAGAGCCACTGGCTGGCGACTTGCGGCTGGCTCCTGGCTGCAGCTGGGCTGGCGCTGCCTGCTCTCATGGCCCCTGGGGTGCAGCTCCCCCTTGCAGCAGGCTTCTGGGTTCCAGCAGTTGGAGCCCCAGGAGGGCTCAATGAGAGCGACAAGGTTGCTGTGGATGACAAGGTCCCACCCATCCCTGGCCATCTCTTCTGCCCTAGGGGTCCATAGCATGGTCCACACCAGAGGGATGGAACTTGACTTCGTTCAGCATATGACTGGCAACTAAAATGTGTCCATCTTAATTTTACCACACAGATTTTTGAATCTTGTAAGTTTCTATCACTTTTTTATTGTTCTCAATAAATACATTTCTTCATATTTTGCATGTATAATTTTGTATTCTTTCTCTTTTAGAGAACCTCCAAGTTGCAGAAGGTTGAAGAACCTGATAGCTGGAGTGGTGTCACCCCTGTAATCCTAGCAGTCTGGAGGCTGAGGCAGGAAGATTGTCATGAGTAGGGGCCAGCCTGGGCTACACAGTGAGTTCAAGGCCAGCCTGGGCCACACAACAAGACCTCATCTCTAACAAACAAACAACAACAAAAAAAAAACAGAGTGAGAGAGAATGAGGAAGAGAAGGAGAAGAAGCAGGAGGAGGAGGAGGAAGAAAAGAAAGAGAGAACTGGTATAACAGCTATAAATAAAATGGCTTACTTTTCCATTAGAGACTCACCCATGTATCCACCAAAAAAAAAACAAAAGAAAGTCAAAATATTTGGACTAGATTTCTCATTACTAAAAAAGAGGAAGGAAAGACTGGGAAGAGATATTTTAAAATGGAGAAATCCTTATCACTCTATGAATAAGAGACAAATGATGATCAAGCGACCACAGACAATAGAATAAGACAGCCCGTGCACTTGCTTCCGGAAAATGCATCGTACATTGCATTTTCATTGTAAACTCTGAAATCAGATGCATATAGGAGCATGCTAAGGAAGTTTCAGTGACGCCTTGCACCCAGACTCCAGAGCTCTAAGCATGACCCATCATGGTGGTATGAAAGAAATATGGCTATCTGTGATATGAACTATTCTATCCTGAGTGAGGGAGTGAAACAGACAAATGACCTGTCCCTGGAGTTTACATCACCTTGGACTGTCTTCCCGAGAGACAGAGGAGGTCATTTCTAGACTTAAAAAGGAAGGATGATTAAATACCTATGGATAAAGACCAGGATAAAAAATGTCTTACACTCAATGTGAGAGAAGTTGGTGGAGTATCCGTGTGAAAAGCAGCCTCTGGCTATTTCCAGGGCCTCTGCCAGTTTTAGTGTTTAGTGGGGAATGTAAATTACCTACAGGCATTTATCTACTTAGATGACATAATCATTTCTGGCATGATTCTAGAAAAGCCAACACAAAAACTGAAAGTCAGGGAGGGCAGAGCTGATGATGTCCCTCGCTGAGTGCTAAAGCTCACAGACCATGAATCATGAAAGGCTAGCGAAGACACAGCATGGAGTGGATGCCTGCTCAAGAAAAAAAAAATACCTGTCAGCCCAAGTGACATTGTCAGCCCTAGACAATCTAGGACTTAATTTAAGGTTACTGATGAGCAGAGGAGACTCGAGAGTATTTTGTAGTTATGCAGCCATGAACAACTTGACAGCTCACCTTATCAAGACAAGTCCAAGCCAAGAAGGGCAACAAGACACCCCTGTGGCCGCAGGATCACTCCAACCTGCAGGCCTTGCGTGACAGCTACCTCACCTGGCCTTCACAGACCCTGTTGTGCTGCTTCCGCCCGAGGAAGGGAAATAAAAGCCACTGGCGTTTACCAGCCAGTCTGTTGGGGTGCAGCCTCGAATTCTGTGCAGCCTTGATGTCTCCTAACCTCAAATGGGAAGTGACTGACAAATTTGTTTGGTTTTTGGGTTTTCTTTGTTTTTTTTTTTTTTTTTTTTTTTTTTTTGAGATGGACATATTCATTCCAATTTTCTGGGTTTTTGTTGGGTTTTTCTATTTGGGGAAGGAGGGTCTCATTTTTTTGTTTTCTTTATGTAGTCTAGATATTAATCCTTTATTGGAAGAACAGATGACAAAAATTTTCCCATTCTATAGGTTGTCTCTTTGTTCTGTTGGCCATTTTCTTTGCTGTGATTAAACTTTCTAATTTGATGTGATTTGTTCATTTTTGGTACAATAAGTCCCCAACCTCAGAACAATCACATTTTGCACTTTCTCAAGAGCACTGTATAAGATTTACAGGTTTACTTTATCAGACTCTCAATGAATTCAATTTATCAATGTTATTCCAGAATAAAACTCATTTATAAATTGGAGACTTACTGTATTATTTCTTGTGCAATCGGGCTTCTGTTCAGAAAAACCTTACCTATGTTTTTAAGAGTTTTACATGTTTTGTTTCCCAAGAGATTGTTTCTCTTTTAATTGTTAGATCTTCGGTCCGTTCCTGGCCAGAGACACGGGACTGCGCTTGTTCTGCGTGTTGATGGCTGCTTTTCCCAGCATCATTGTTAAAGGGACTGGCTAAGCTGTGGGTCTCATTGTCACAGATCAGACAGCTGAGAGCATCTGGAGCTGCTCCTGCATCCTGTAACTTGTAGCACTGCCCCGTGGGTCTGCTTCTTGCCAAAACCATGCTGTGAGTGAGTATCACTATGGCTTTGTAACTAGCCCTTGAAGTCTGGGATTGAGGCGTCTTCTTGCTTTTATTTGCCTAAGATTGCTTTGGCATTTTCAGTCTCTTCTGCTTCCATATGAATTGTAGGATTGCTTTCTCTAGTTCTTTGAGAAGCATTATTGATTTGGACTGGGATTGCATTAAATCTTCACATCAGTTTTGGAAACGTGACCATTTTGACGATATTGGTCTGCCTACCTAAGAAAAGGGGATATTTTCCTCATTTTCTGATGTCTCCTTTGAAAGAGATCTCCTTTAAATAATTTAGCTCCTCTCCAAAGATTTCTCAGTGCAAATAAAATGTACTTATTTAAACTTCGTTACATCACATATGTAACAATTCATACTGCTGTGCCTATTTTATTTTTATGGAAAATAATTTCAAACAGAAAAGTTGCAGAAATGAATGTAGTAGAAATAATTCTCATATACTATTTTCTAAATTCATTTGTTAATAATGGATTCCACTTGCTTTAATTGTTTGTCCTCCCTAATAGAATTTTTTAACCCTTCAGCCACTTGAAGGCAAGCTTCACTTGGCCTCTTCCTTTGCCCTTGAATATTTCTGACTATATTCTAACAGTTCTGCTGCTTTCAAGATATCTAGGTTCTAGCTAGCTCAGGCTGAGGAAGGTCAGCAGTACTTTGGAACTAATAATGAGTGGAGAGAAGGTGCCGGAAGACACCAACTCCAAAGGGGAAGTTCACAATCCCTTCACCCAGCAGAGCTGCTGTCCATGCGGGATACCCACACTGGCTGCTTCCCCAGAGCCTGCTCAGGGCAGGAAGCCCCTGAGCTGAGTGAGTGTGCATGGAGTTTTCTGACCTCGGTCCTGATCCCTACAGTGAGACCCAGTTATCCATTCTTGACCTGCTTTTTAAAAGTAATTTTACCCAGACCTGCTGTTCTGGCCCTGTCCCTAGCACACATTGAGACAGCAATGGAGACTGGGTGTGGTGGTACGCACCCGTAATCCCAGTGCCTGAGAGGCTGTAAACAGGTGAATCACTACTAGTCTGATCTAGTAGTAAGACCCTGAACATTCTGTAGACCCTTCCCTAAAATACAAAAAAAAAAAAAAAGAAAAGAAATTTTAATTTTTTTAATATGTGTTTGTAGCCCATAGTGATTGTAACATTCATTTTGGGGAGTTGGTATATAACATATCTGAGTTCATTTTAAGTCTCTTCTCTTACCTCTCCTTTACCTACTATCTTACCAGAGAATAGATATTATAAATAGGAATGTTTAAAGTCCTGGGATTTTAACTTCTTCTTACAAACTGAATCATTTAATTTATAGTGTCTATAAAGGGTATGTTCTATAAAGTTTGCTTAGAAAGAAAGGAATGGGAAATATACTTTGGTAGTGAAAGAAAAAAGGAAGGAGCAAAAATGACACTTTTTTCTAATTATTTAAAATTAGCTTTTTGGGGCTGGGGAGATGGCTCAGTGAAATAAGCACTTTCCTGGCAAATGCAAGGGCCTAAGTTCAATTCCCTGTTCCACAAAAAAAAAAAAAAAGTAAACTTAGTTTTTTGTTGTGGTTGTGTTTGCTTTTTATTTTAAGGTGAAATCTTGCTCTGTAGTTCAGGATGGCTGAACTCACTATGTAGCCTACGCTGGCCTCAAAGTCACAGTGATCTTCTGCCTCAGCCTCCCCAGTGCTGGGATTATAGATCTGTGCTACTACACTTGGCTTCTATCCCTTTTTGATAGGTCAGGATTCAAAGTTTCCCAGGCACCCTGAACCCAAACCCTCTCCCCCTTGGCCCCATGCAGATCCAAGCCCAAAACTGCAGAGCAAGTTCACCTGACTTTGACCTGGGCAAGCAACCATAGAAATCTCCTTTGTTAACATCAAAAGTCCCCCACGGACCAGGTAGTCTTGCTGAGCTGAGCTCTCCCTCGGCTGTTCCAGCCCACAACCCCTACTCCTTAAAAGCCCTGTGCTTTGCTTTGTTCACTACTGTCTTGGTTCCTCACGTAAATCTTCTACACACTTCAGAAGGCCTAGTCTGGTTGCTTGTGTGGGTTCGTGCCTAACACTTCTAATTTAAAAATATAT
>PVKA01047472.1:0-14339 GCA_004027165.1 Ctenomys sociabilis | reverse complement strand
TTTTTTTTTTTTTGGCAAAACCGGGGATTGAACTCAGGCCCTTGTGCTTGCCAGGGAAGTGCTTATTCCATTGAACCATCTCCCTGGCCCCCTTCAATGACCTTTTAAATAAGGGCTCATCTAATATATTTTATATAGTCCTGCATAACTATCATTTTGAGAGCTCTTTATTGTTCATCCAGGGGCATACTGCAACTTCTCTTTTTTTTTTTTGGTGGAACCCGGGATTAAACTCAGCCCTTGAACTTGCCAGGGAAGCGCTTATTGCACTGAGCCACCTCCCCGGCCCATACTGCAACTTCTCTTGCCTTTTGAATTACGCGCTGTGTTATTTCCTATATGCTACATCTGGAGGTATTAAAATATTTCAAGTTTGTGCTGGGCATGGTGACGCAGGCCTATAATCCCAGCATTCAGGAGGCGGAGGCAGGAGGATTGCTGTGAGTTTGAGACCAGCCTGAGCTACAAAGTGAGCTTAAGGCCAGCCTGAACTGCATAGTGAGACCCTGTCTCAAAAGGACCAAAAAAGGGGCTGGCAAGATAGCTCAGCGGTCTAAAGCGCCTGCTTTGGCAAGTTTAGGCAAGCTCTCAAGTACCACGGTTCGATCCTCAGCACCACATGCCGTGCCAACCCCTCCCCCAGGGCGGGGTGAGCTGACCCCGCCCCCCCAAAAAATAGAGTCCGAGATGTGTAGCGAGACACTGTAATAAATAAATAAATTTAAAATAAATAAATAAAATAAAAATAAATTTTAAAAAAATTCCAAGTTTGTACAACTAGAAAATATTTTACTTTTAGTTTCAAAGGTATGTTTGCTAAGTATAAAAATTCAAAGTAGATCTTTTTTTTTCCTTCAGTCCTTTAATTAGTCTAGTTTCTTACACACTTTGTCCTTTTTTTTTTTTTCTTTCTTTTTTTTTTTTTTTTTTTTTTTTTTTTTTTTTTTTTTTTTTTTTTTTTTTTTTTTTTTTTGTACACAGGGTCTCACTATGCAGCCCACATTCACAGTGATCCTCCTGCTTTCTGCCTCCCTAGTGCTGGGATTACAGGCGCGCGCCACCACGCCCGGACTCCATTGCCGGCTCAGCGCACCCGAAGGCGGGCCGGAGCGGCAAGCGGAAGCAGGGATCGAACCCTGGCCGCTGCTCTTCTTTTTTTTTTTCTTTCTAATGTGGAATAAGATGCTATTTAATTTTATTCTTCCATAGCTAATATTTTTTATGTATACGCTTTAATCATTTTTTTGGATAATTTCATTTTTGTGTATCTTGGTATGATTTTATTTAAATTTCTTGTGCAAAAGGTTCATTTTTCTTAGCCGGGAGTGGTGGCACATGCCTGTAATCCCAGCACTCGGGAGGCTGAGGCAGGAGGATTGTTGTGAGTTTGAGACCAGCCTGAGCTACAAAAGTGAGCTTAAGGCCAGCCTGAACTGCATAGTGAGACCCTGTCTCAAAAAGACAAAAAATTTTAAAAAAATTTAAAAAGGTTCATTTTTCTTGGAAATGTGGTATAAGTTGAACTAAAATCAGAAATTTTATTTTTTTATTTTATTTTATTTTATTTTTTTGGCGGAACCAGGGATTGAACTCAGATCCTTGCGCTTACCAGGGAAGCACTTATTCTACTGAGCCATCTCCCTGGCCCCAACATTGTCAGTATAGACAAGGTACTGAGGAAAAGTGTATATGGCCAGAGTCTTGGTTTGAATTGCAGAGAGTGTCATAAGTCAGGGTTTTGTCTTTCAATGAGCAATGTATTAAAAGTAATTTGGGCTAAGACATAGTTCAGTGTATAAATTAATTCTGTATGTCCCAAATTTTAGCTATTCCTTAGTTACTGTAATTTTTATGTATAAGATATAGCTTTATATCAAATATATTTATCCTAATATATTTATCCTAATGTTTATGAAAATACAATTTTTAATAGTCTAGTTATATATTTTCTAGAAAAATTAAAGTAAATGTATACCCAATGAAACAAAGAGATACTCATTTTTTATTTATTTATTTATTTATTTATTTATTTATTTATTGGCAGAACCGGGGATTGAACTCAGGCCCTTGCACTTGCCAGGGAAGTGCTTATTCCACTGAGTCATCTCCCCAGCCCAGATACTCATTTTAAAACCATCTTGTCATATGTTTTGACAAACATGAGATTAATTTATTTAACAAATTGTCCGCTTTTCCCATTGGGAAATTTCTGGAAAGAGTACAGACTGATAAGAAAATCTAAATGCATTAGTAACATATGAAACAACAACACTGAAAAGAATAAGAGATAAAAGCTGACCTTAAAATTTTTGGAAAGAAATGAACTTAAAACTAAAAGCAAGCGTAAATATACCTAGTACTGTTTTCTCATTGATCAGGTTGCTTTACATGGAGGCAGATGTTAGAAATCCTGACACTGCTGTACATGTGTACCAGAATAAAACAATTCAGTATGCGTTCACTGTGAGAGTAAAGTTTAGAGATCGGCAAGTGGGGAAGGTGACAACGTGGTAGAGCATTAGAGTTAGAGACGTCAACAAAGACATGCATTCAGCAATGTAGATATACAAGATATTATTACGTTTTGTGTTTAGAGTCACCCCCAAGCCTCATGCAGTCATTAGGGTGCTTCTAGAGTTTGTGATGAATTCAGGCTCTGAGGTGGGGATTATAGGTGTGAGTGCTAACCCTGCACCCACCTTCGTGGGTGATCTGCGTTACAACGTAAGGAGGGGAGAGAGGCTGGCTAAAAGCCCAGCTGTTGCCCTTGCCTTTGCTATTCGCTGTGTTCTGCCACCATATATGGCTGCCCTCTTCCGTGTGCCACTCTGCCTTGGAGCCAGCCCAGTATAGCCTGACGCCTCCACTAACTGTGAGCTACATACCCCTTCCTTCCTTAATTCTTGGTGTTGGGTATTTTGTCCCAGTAGTCAGAAAAAGTTAACTGAGACAGATAATGTATAGATAGATTTATGATGCATATCAGCAGACAGATTAGTGTATACTTTTTTTTTTTCTTTTTTAACTTGATCAGCTTATGGATCTAAAAGGACTTATTTACCAGGGGAATCAAGCATACCCAATCTGTTTTCTCCTGCACTGCATCCATCCTCCAATGAAAGAAGCCAGGAGAAATGGCTGATTCTATCACTAGTCGGGAAATACAGTACTCAACACAATCCTGGAGCATCTTATAGTGCCAAGAAGTAAGGAAGAAACTTATGTCCGCTCTGTCCACCTTAAAAAAATATCCACAGTAATGAGAGTGTAGCAAAGAGGCATGGGAATCAATTAAAAGAGCTCCCACTGGCCAAAACAGAAACACATTTGCATATGAAATAAAGTAGTTTTAGAAAATTGAAGTACAGAAGATATATTCACACCAATAGAAAAAAAATATTTGAATGAAGTAACAAATAGAAAGATCCACATCTCCTTATGCAGAAAAATTTCTTAATGAAGACATTCTATCAAAGATAGAGGGAAAATAACTCTCCACTTCCTATGGGCTGTGCCCAGCAACCTCCTGCCAAGGAATACTTGGAAAAGATCACCGTACAGCGGAGGAACCCACGAAACACTGCCTCAGCCAGGTGAGCAGGTCAACATCAGTAGTGTTGATATTGTATGCTCTTGATGTGCTACACGGAAACGGTGTTTACCTCTGTGGTCTTCCTCCTTCAAACTCATAACCCCAGTCTAATCACGGAAAAAGCACCACACAGCGTCCATTAGAGGTTTCGGAAATATGCCTGAATAGTTGTCCTCCAAAGTGTCAACAGCATTTGAAAAGAGAAAAGTCTGAGAGACTGTCACAGCCAAGAGGAGTTTAAAGAGAGCTGATGACTAAGGTAATGTCCTATTCTGGTGAGAATCCTGGAGTAGTCACAAGCACTAGCTAAAACTGAAGCAAATCTGACTGAGTGAAGGACTTTGATTAATTATATGTTTGGACATTGGTTCATTAGCCGTAACAAATGAACCAGTTAACTGTAACAAATTAGTCCCAAATGAATAGGGGAATAAGAGAAACTGTACAGTGGGCAGAGGGCACAATGAGAACTCTCTATGCTATGTGCGCTCAATTTTTCTATAAACGTAAAAGCATGCTATAATTTTTTTTATGTATTTAGTACAGGGTCTATAGGGTCTCACCACACAGATTGGACTCCTATTTTCAGCATCCCAAGCACTGGGATTACGGGCCTGCATCACCATGCCAGTCCCAGGCACCCTCTCAGCGGGGCAGAGCCAGCATGGCGGGTCAGGGATCTGTATGATGCTAAATAGAATCAAGTGTTTAAATTTTAAGAAGTTAAAGAGACACATCAGAACTTCCCAGGACAGCTCCTGTCTATCCCCCAGGACAGCTCCTGTCTATTCCCAGGAGATCCTTTTCAGATCAGTCCAGTAAGACTGCTGTGCCAGTCTATGCCTTTTTAAGAGGGTAATTTAGAGCTGAACTCTGCTTCTAGAACCAAACGCTCAAGTAACAGGGAGCACCGGTGAGGAAAGGCCATCCTGGGGAAGCTCACAAAAAGGCACTGATATGTGTTTAGCACTTGCATGGATGCATTGGTATGGGCCAGCAGTTTTGCCACAACATTCTCAATTATTTCAAGAGTGGAAACATGAGCGAAAGAACACTATTTCTTCTGCTGCACAACTTTTTAAACACGAATGCAAGTGAAAAAAATTCAGCTTAATAATTTCTGACCATTTTAAACCTCTAAAGATAGATGTTTGGACCGCATGACCAGCCCAAAATTATCATTCTATGACTACAGGTGATCTGTAGCTAACGTGATTAGCAGTAATAACATAGCTCACATCTATTAAGTGTTTACCATGTCCCAGACACTGGCAATACAGAATTAAAAGTAAATTTTACCTTTGAAAAGTCCACTTTGTCTGGGGAGGGTATAACTCAGGGGTAAAGTACTGTGTATGCAAGGCCCAGGGTTCAGTTCCCGGCACAGGAGAAAAAAAGTGAGAAGTCCAGAATTTCTGATGCCCTAGGTTAATGCCAATTTTCTATTTGACTTTGCAGTGTACCTGCTTCAGTTACGCCTGTAGAGCCTGTTGACATCCACGGTACTGATACAACTCTGCAGGTATCCCTGTCCCCTTTAGGAACCTGAACATATGGCTGTTTCACACTCATCAAATATCATCCCTTATGGTGCCTCTTGATTTGGAGACAACTCTCTAAGTGGACCCTAAGCATAGGCCTGTAGCCTGTATTAATTGGAAACGACAGTCACCCACGCAGGGTTATTTCCCACACAGGTGTCCTTGATTCGAAACCTCTTCAGAGCCAAACCCTAGTGATAGAACTGACCCTTCTTCCCTGGGCTGAATCCTGACTCACGCCTACCTCAGCCCTGTGTCTGCTCTCATCACTCAAAGAACTTCATGATTCTTTTCTCCTGACTTTTTAAAATAATAATTAAAAAGCACCATATTGTGCTCTAAGTTTTCAAAGGCTTCAGCCAATCTCCACTGGTCTAGTAGCTTAAGTCAAAATGAGGGAGCGAAAAACAGCTTCAAATGTTTCCTAAATTTGGCAAATAAGTAGTGATTAAATTTGATTAAGAGGAGAATCAGTGGAAAAGACTTGTGAGCCTGGGATAGCTCTTTGCACCAGGCGTTTGCCATGCCAAAATCCAGAGGAAGTTTTTAATGAGAAAGAAATTAGATGGCATTTGTTGGACATTTTTCCATCATTTTCCCACTATGAGAATCTGCCTGAGATTCAACGGGGAACCCAAACGCAGACTTGGCCATTCATTTCCAAGTCTATTGGCCAATTAAGGTCCATTTGTTCAGCTTACCATCTCCCTGTGTTGTTTACTGCTTCAGCTTTGAATGCCAAAGCTTTTTAAAAAAAAGAACTTGAACTTTCCTCAAAGGAATACTTTTAGTTTAACCTCTAATTTAATATGACTGGTATACAAAATATACTAGGCTGATGCTTAGGCAATAACTCCAAGTGGAATGCTGAGGCTTCCAGACAAAACACAGCATAGAGACTAATAAATGAAAATACTGATCACTGTGTAGTTTTAAGCAACCAAGACACGATTTTTTAATAAGAAGCTTCTCCTGTGAAGAAATTATAGCTACTTTCATTCTTGAGGTAAAGAAAAAAAAAAAAATCAGAAAACAAAGGAAGAGGTATAACTAATTCCAGTTATTACAATTTGATCTCTTGGACTGCTCTCATTCTAAAGCTAAACAGTAATTTTTAAGCTCATTTTTACTTCTGTGTCATAATTCTAGCTCAGTGATTAGCCTAGGAGTCTGGAAAGAACAGATTGCTAGAATTGTTCTTTGTCAAAACTTTACAGTGTGCACTGTGATCTTCATGGGATTAACTCTTAAACTTGCTGAAAGGCTTGGAGCAGTGATGTCCCTCCTGTGGCTTGTGTCTAGATGTCTCCCAAAGCCTCATGCACTTTTAGATGGGCTTTTGTCAGAGGTGTCTGAACCTGGAGCACGTGACTGACCATTGGTGTAACACTGGATTAGGAATGTTAGGATTAAGGATGGGAAATTGCTGGATCAGTCCACAGATTCAATAGGCACCACCCTAATCTTAGCAGCCTGGATAGAGTATAAAGGAGGTGGAAAGATGTTGTTAAGTTTAGGCTGTTGATTTTTCTGTCTTCTGTCATAGAAATTGTCACCACTATCCCACATGCCCCTCTGCCTTGGAAATAGCCAACTATGGACTGAAATCTTTACAGACTGTGATCTAAATGAAGTTTAACCTCTTTAACTTTGGATGTTAGGTATTTTGTCTCAGCAATGAGAAAAGTAACTACAACAGTCACCAATACCTAGGATACTAGGGCCTTTTTGTATTTATTTAAATTTTTTTTCATCTAGGTACTGGCCTTGACCAGTGTAGACTCTGACTTTTCATATTAATCCAGGTACTCAAATTTGCATCTGTTATGTGACAGGTACTGGAAATCAAATGTTACACAAGATTATCAAGATCCTTGTCTCCAGGAAACTGCATCTCAATGAAAGATGGAAGGAGATAAACAGATAAGGTCATTTTGGAAGCTGATAAGTGCTACAAAGAAAAAAAAAATTGAGAAGGCCGTTAGACGTAGTGGCCACATGAGTTCCCTCAACAAGCATGCTGTGGCTTGCACCTCGGTGTCCTCCCAAAGCTTCCTGCGCTCGTAGGTGGAGCTTTCCAGTGGCTGGGTCTAGGATGTGTGAATATGAGTCAAGGGTGTATGATAATTAAATTAGCCCACGGATGATGTCAGCATAGTTGTGAGCACTAAATCAATAAGGAAGTCCATCCTAAGTGCGAGTGGTACCAACCATTAGGTTTGTAGCCTGACTGGAAAAAAAAGAATGGAAATGGAAGTTTGCTACTGCTGCTGCCACTGCTTCCGAGTGTCCTCTTGAGTGTCCTTCCGTGGGCAGTTTCTCCTCTGCCATTGCCCTCTGTCATGCTACCCTGCATTAAAGCGAGCTGACTATGGATCAAAATCTCTGTAAGACGTGAGCTAAAATGAACCTTTTCTCTTTTAACTTGTAGGCATCAGGTACTGTATTTGTCCCAGCTATAAGAAAGTAACAAAGAGAAAATAAGGACACCTGAGAAGAGCTCTAGACGAAAAGGGGCCAAATTGGGAGCAGACAGATCTGGGGAGGAACTAGGCGTAGTGAGTTAAGCCTCAAGAGTGTCAAAGAAAAGCAGACTTTCATACACAGAACATAATCATGTATTGCATTTGAATCTCATAATAAAACCTTTTACCTGTCCAAAAAAAGTAAAGAAAAAGAAAGAGAAAAGGAGCCAAGTTAAAACAAAGGAAGCTGCAAGAGCAATGATCCTAGAACAAAGAGGCTCAGAGGCCGTGCGAAGAGAACCCAGGCCAGTGCAGCTGGTGGACAGTGGCGCAGGCCAATGTTTTGTTGAGCCAACCTTGTAGGCCAGGGCGCGTGGATTCACCGCTGTCTCCAGTGAGGCCGGATAAAGCTGGAAGTTTCAAGCAGAAAGATGATCTCCTGAGTGGGGAATTAATTTGAAAGTGAAAAGTAGAATTTGCTTTTTATTTAATTTGTGTGTGTGTGTGTGTGTGTGTGTGTGTGTGTGTGTGTGCTCTGGGAATCTAACTTAGGACCTTATGCTTACCAGGTAGACGCTGTTCTGCTAAGCTACATCCCTGGCCCCCAAAAAATAACATTTGGGAAAAATGTGGAGGGCAATGGGTGGCTTGGGAAAGAGACAAAGGTAGTTCATACTTAGGGTGGGAATGAGGGCAAGGGAAGAAAGGATCCCACAGCTCATTTTTCAAATATTTATTGAATTCTGGTCTTTGTCCCAAGCATTCCAATCACAGCCTTCTCACAAGGCTTAATGTACTGCGTTTTCATTTTCTTAATTGTTGTTTCTCTGTCTCCTTCACATGCTAAATTGTGAGCTGTCAGAGGACATGTGCGGGATATAATTTATCTATTTTCAAACTAGTGCCCTGTGTCTAGTGGTCTCTCAATAAATGCACTTTGAGTTTAATTGAAAAGTTGAATTGAATTCAAGATTGCTACATCAAATTCTCAAGAAAGAAAAAAAAAAGGCTTGTCATCAGGCCCTGTCAATTTGGATGCCTTCGCCGTTTTAAGAAATGCTCAAATGACTTCTTTCCAGGATGGTGTAGTTGGCAGCATGCTCCTCACAAGCAAAAGTAGCACTGACTAATAGAAACAAAATTAGGAAGAGGTTTGGATGAAAAGTCTTGCTTTCCTGATCTGCTATCAATTTTCCTCCCTACTATGGGAAACAGAGACTACATTTAAAAATTAAATTGTCACCATGATGATAAATGTCCAATACGAAAATATTTATTATCTTGTATTGATAGAAGTAGTGAAAAATAATATATTTTAAATATTTTAATAAAATGTTATTAGTTTAATCATTAGACTATGACAATGTTGTATTAGGCTGAACATAGTCCCACCAAGATATCAGATCCTAATCCCTGAAACCTTAAATTTTACTTTATTGGGTTTTTTTTTTACGTATTTAGTACAGGGTCTACAGGGTTTACAGGGTCACACTACACAGATCCCACGTGTAGTGACCCTCCATTTACAGTCTCCCGAGCTCTGGGATTACAGGAACACATCGCCACATCTAGTCTCAGTCACCGCCGCTGGCCGGCACAGCAGGCCCAGGGATTGAACCCCAGGTCTCTGTGTCCTCCTAAACAGGCGCTTTTTTTTTTTTAATTTATTTTTTATTTTATTGAACTACAAATGTCAATCAGACAGTTTCAAGACACCTTAACAAGACAGATTCGATAAATTAATACATTGCAAACTGTTTTCATGTTTTGGTATCGTACAAGGTGCATACATGATATTATATTTACAGATATTATTTTAGCAGATGTCTCTTATCAGTGAATTAAGAGTGTAGCTGCTTACTTATCTTATTTTTTATACCTGAATTATATCAAAAATTCAATAATTATTTTCCCAGTGGATGACCGTAGTACTAGAACATACTACTAGAACATAATATCCTACCCAACCACCATTAGTGCAGATCTTGCCTCTCATAGGATTATGTAGAAGCTCAGCGTTATCTATCCCAACTGTACTGTCTATACACACACATCATGATTTTTTCTTTCTACACCCCTTCCTTTGTCTACACCTGTCAAAGGTGGGCACTCCATTGACATTCAACTAACTTTGGTGCTTGAACTCGACAACACAATGCAACACAGTCCAGCATTCTACAACAATAGTGAGTTATTCAAAGAAGTTGTCGACCATAGCCATTTACAGCTCAGCTTAATATTATGGCCCCGCGATGTATACTTCATTTTTATACTTTTCTGCTGGATGGTTAAGACCTAGATAGAGCAGGACTTATATACCAACACATGAACTTTATATTTCCTATGTGGTCAGTGAAGTCCTCTCAGTCTCAAGACTTTCAGTTAAATTAAAATTTAAGGGGCCGGACCAATAATTTAGCGGATTAAAGTGCCTGTTTAGTCTACAAAATAATGTAAACAGGCGCTTTAATCCGCTAAATTATTGGTCCGGCCCCTTAAATTTTAATTTAATTAAAAGTGTTGAGATAGATCCTCCCAGATTGTTCACTGTACTCGTGTGTATCCTTATATTAGAGCTGCAGAGGGAGACTGAAACACACACACAGAAAAGGAGGTGTGAAGAAAGAGAAAGAGATGTAAGGACGTTGGCCTTGTAGAATGCGGCGATGGAGCCATCAGCCAGGGGATGGCCCAGACACCAGCAGCCGGAAGCAAGAGGGACAGGAGTCTCTCCTAGTACATCTAGAGGGAAGTGGTACTGTTTACACTGCAGATTTTAGCCTACTGATAACTGATTTCAGTTTGGTTCCCCAGAGTGTAAGAGAACGTATTTCTGTTCTCTCAAGCTTCCAAATTTGTGGTAATTTGTTACGGTAGCCATAAGAAACTAATAAAAATAAAATAAAAATCAGGTCATTCCTTGAATTATTTATTTATTGAGTTCTCCTTGGGGACCTTGTCTGCTTCTTTCTATCTCTTATATCTTATCCCTTCATCTCTCAGCTTTACTGTGAAGGCAGCACTACCTTGAACTTGCTGGGACACTTCCACCCCCTCCACACACACACGCATTTGATAGGTCGTGTAATTTATAGACCATGATACAAACTTATCAGGGGTCCAAAGGAAGGAGAATATGAGAGCCCACGCCCCTCCTAACAAGTGAAGCCATGTGATAACTCTGACTCCCCTACCACAGTGGTCCCAAGACTATCTGGGGTCTCTAAGAATCCCTTTTCTGAGTCAGAGTGTGTCTGTCAACTCCACTGCCCCAACACACCGTGGAGCTTAGAGTTTCTAGAATTCTCAATTGAAGCAGAATTTCAGGTCCTTATGGAAGAATATTTGTCAAGGAGTAAGTATTAAACGTGTTTATGTAGGAGGCATCTAACTTGATTTAAAACTAAGTATTCAGGCATATGGCTTGGGGGCTGCGTCTTTCCTTTTTTTTCTAGGACCTGTGGATTTTAGAAATTTGTGACTGTGTCAGAACTCAGGAAAGCTGATAAAACCACTGTCTCAAAAGACATCCAAACTGTAAACCAGGACTCTGTCAGTTCACTTCACCATCTAAGTAGTCTTCGCTCTCAATATCGAGAGAGCTTCTCATCTGGCTGCTCTGTAGACTCAGAGACTGGATTTAGGATAGTTAATTTTTGTTTTACATCTTGTTTTCATAGACAGTTTCCTCACTAATTCATATTTGCATCATCTAGAAAACACCTTCTACTGCCAAATGATGTAGTTGATCTTTCACAATGAATAACTTGAAGAGAAAATGGACTTGGTGCAAAGGCATGGAGACGTTCACATTTTCTTGAACAAGAAGATAGACTCACAAAGATTCTCTCCTTGATCAAAGTCTAGCCAGGTTTTCAGTGAGGGACAGTCCCTAGGCCTTCCTTCTAAAGGACCAGAATCCTGGTAAGTCAGTTTACTGAGAGTCTTTCACCATTTATACCTGATTATCCTGCCTGGCCTGCCCTCAATAAGAAGTTTGTTGAGGTTTAGCAATAACAACACACCCCCATCTCCTCAAGACCCCTCTTAGTAAGTTTTCATCCCTTGACTCATCCTCTCTGTTCTTAAATCTCCACTTTCCTTTGTTGTGTTTGGAACTGAATCCAGTTCTATAATCAAGCAGCTTTTCCAGTATTGCAAGCTCAGCTCTCCACATAGACCAAGACATGCTTCCCAGTGACTTCCCTCCCTGCTTTTCCTTTGTTCCTTTCTCCAGACACCCTTTCCTTCCACTTGCTCCTTAAAGACATGGTGGTCATTTTCCCCTGAGCACCTCTGCAACTGCCTGCTAAATTCAGCTGTTATTCCTCTTTATGACCAGATTCCTTCCCAGATCATCCCAGCTCATCTCCATCTTCCTGACAGCCCACTTGTAGGCATTCTGGATCATATGATGCAGCAAATATCTGCTCGTGTGTTTACTTACTGACTGTCCTAGTGGAGTATAAAACCATGGGGAGAGATCCTGCTGACTGCTGTCTGCTAGGTCTCAGTGTCTTTGTCTCCATGCCTAGCAAAATGCTTGCTCGATTTCCTGTGTGAACATTTATCATAGAATGCTCTTGGGGTCTAAGGAGTCAGTCACCCCTCTCATGTAGGGCGCTTCATAAAACTGGGCTTATGATCCTCTGGCCTCCAGGCCTTTGCCTTGGGAACATTCAAGCTTCACTTGACATGACAGCACTTCTCTTCCATATCATAAGAGGAACAATCTGTCCCTCCTTGAATTGAAGCTCTGTATGGCTTGAGTAGTTTGCTCTTGATGCTTTTGATTTGCTTCCTTAATAATAAGGATCTTTCTCCTGAGAAGTGCCTATTTTTCCATCATTCCTAGACATCCGTATTTCTAGAACTTATCTGACAGCTAGTATATTCTTCCATCTTTTCCCAGAGACTTTGACAGCATGAAAACAAGGGCCACTTCTTGTCAATCATTTCTTCATAGAAAGTAAGAAGCACATCTAAAACCTCAATGAATATGTATGCTCAATACATATGTTTAATACATGTAAAAATCTATAAACAGCATTCTTTCTGATTGTATTCATTTGTTCATTCAGGTATAGTCTGCAAGAAGCACAAGGCCCTATATGTCCGAATTCTTTTAAACAGTCTATTTATTTATTCTCTTGCTTGCTGTCTACTCCATCACACACACACACACACACACACACACCCCATATACACACATTTCATGAAAGTATTTCCAAAGTCCTAAAAGGTTAATATAAAATGTGAAAGAGTAAAAGATATCAAAATAAAGATAATATTGATGGAAAACAGGAAAAAGTTAACATTGTAGGTGAAAAATCTCCAAACATAAAACAAAGATCATAATGGTGTTGAAAAACCATGCAAATAATTAATGTGTCATTTTTTCAAACAAAATAGTCAAATGAGCTAAATTACTTTCTAACTATTTTTTTTTTTTTTTTTTTTTTTTTGGTGGTTCTGGGGATTTCATGGAGTTACATTACCAAGGTTGCCATACCTTTTTATTTCTTATATTGAGACAGGGTCTTGCTAAGCTGCCCAAGTGAGGCTTGAACTTAGAGCTTACTGCCTCAGCCTCTCTGCTAAGGTTATAGGCATGCACCACTATACCAGCCTGAACTTAATTTTATCACAGTTTTGCCTCCTTGACCTTTATTTGCTTCAAGTATATTAATAATGTACACATATAAACTACTATAAATTTTTAACTATTATATTACAAATATTGTAAACATAGTAAGGTATGTTATTCTAAAATTTATAAGTACTTCCCGTATCACTTTGCCTTATCTTAAGCACATTGCAACCACTGTGGGTTAAAAAAATAGCTATAGACTCGTTCTTCATCCCAGATTGTTGAGATGTTTTCTCTTTTTGAAAATGCATCCATGTTTAAAATTAAGAAGAAAATTAGCTACAAAATCACATTTCACAAACCCTGCAGATATTTAAGAGTAGTAACCCATGGCAAAAGGTTCTGGGTCAGTGCGGTAGGTTAAGAATTCCAAGTCTGGAGCCTGAGAAGAATTCCCTTCAACTCACTCAGGAAGCCATCAGCAGATGCCAAGACTAACTGTGCTGCCTAATGCTAAAGGCTCCCTCATTCATTCCAAATTAAAAAGAACATTATTCATAGTATTTTTTTTTTTTCACAGAACAGGGGATTGAACTCAGGCCCTTGTGCTTGCCAGGGAAGCGCTTACTCTACTGAGCCATCTCCCAGCCCCATTCATACTCTTTAATACTCTATCAGTAGAGCAATGTTTGTGTCATACTTGAAAGCTAGAGATGAGAACAGTTAGTTTAGAGAAAAGATTTCAACTGTCATTACATATTCACACCTAAGTGGCTCCACGGGTACAGAGCGAGGCTATACTTCTCAGCTAACCTAAATTATCCTTAAATTTTTCTTAATTGGTCCATGAAGTTCAGGTGTCCTGGTTTTGAGTGTACTTCTATATGGTAACCTCTGTGCACACGAAAATTCAAGGACCACTGCTAGACTAAAACAAGAAACAAAAAGAAAATCTCTGTAGCTTTCAAATGTGATTAAATTCTATCTGAGAGTTGAGGGAGAAATCTGAATTATGCAGGCTACTCTGAAAGTTCTATTCCATTGCATCAGAAAATTAAGCCTTTTGGATCTTAGTATTTGGTAGTAAGTCCATCACTGTCTAAACAAACAAACACCTCTGAGCAGCAGGCACAGAGAGAAGGGGTCTGAGA